>MU223268.1:1656914-1668831 GCA_018584345.1 Thuja plicata
TTGGGGGTCTAGGGTTTAGGTGACCATTTTTAGGTGATTACATTTGCCCCTCTTTGAATTGATGTGCGATCAGTGCATTGATTCAAAGAATTGTTACTGATGAGATCAAGAATAGTTTGATTTAAAGAGATGAAACCATTCTTTTGAAGAAGAAGACCGACTTCGAGCTTGATTGGACGAAGATCAATCAAAAGATATAAACAGAATGCTCAGCTTGATTTGAAGTGATGAAACTAAACATCTGTCAGGAACTCTTAAACCTTTTTGATTGGTTTGAATGAATAACCAGTTTGATTTGAAGCAATGAAACTGATTACCATTAAGATATTTGATTAGCAAGCAAATTGACTTGATTTGAAGCGATGAAGCCAATTTGATCAATGTATCTAGTTTCAATAATGATTGCCCCATATAAGACTGATCTTGTCTGGTTTTGAGTGTATTCACCACTGTATAAGACCATTGATTAGGTTGCCTTTGATTTGAGATGATCTCAACTTGATTTGATGTGATGAAGTTGAGATGCCCCAAGCGATGGGGTTATGATTGAGGATTTGATCACTGGAATGTTGATGTCCTGATCCTGCCCCCTCGGGAGAGAAATTGAAATATGGCTAGGTGCCCCAGTGATGAGAAGAAATTTGATTGATTAGACAATTTAGGAAGAAATTGATCTGATTAGAAAGAGGTCCCACATGGTTAGGACAAAATCTGTACTTGATGAGAGGTCATGTTGACCAAGATTGACCAAAAGTAAGATAAATGGATTGATTAGAAGAAAAGCATGAGAGATTTCTATTGATTGTGTAAGTGGTCAAATTCAGATTTTGATTTCGATCCTGAAAATAGAATCAGGACAGTTGATTGAGAAAGGGGTATCATGACCACTTGATGATGAGAAGATTGATCGATTAGAATCTCAGATCCTTCACATTGGATAGAGATAAAGTTATTATGCTGATATCAACACTATGTAGATGCAAGACTAACATGAATGCAACGAATGCAACCTAAGGTGTAGTCACTGAGCTTTAGCATTGAAAATTTTCATCATTGAGCATTTTTGGAACATCAGAGTCGATACAATCCTTACTGGTGCCAATGCGACCATAAGAATATGAATATGACTTTCATCGGATAAGATATGGGAAAATAACGTAAGCATCGAGGCACAAAAGCTGAGATGACCTAAATATTATTTCCAATTTTGATAGTGCAAGAGCACACCAATATCGAGGCATTCAAAGCCAAGATAACCATGAGTGCGCGCTTGTGTAAACAAACAGATAAATAACAAACAAGGAGATAGTTCCGACCTCACCTTGGCATACAAATAAAGAGGATCAAAGGATGTGAGGCTTTTCCACCTTAATGCATGAGCTCTTAATAGATACACCCTATTTATTTGACGTTGTTGGATCATCGGGACCACACCAACAAGCAGTAGACAAAGAAAATATTAACAAAATCAATGAGAATAGGTAGCATACAAATAGAAGTTCAACATACTTCAGCCAGTTTCAAAGTTTTCCGATGTGTATAGGTATAGCTAAATGTGGGCCTCTGATTTAGCCATACACTTCAACATGGTCATTGTTCTTCAGCTGCATACAGGAATGAATATCGATTCATTCACCCTGCATGTCTGGAAGAGTCAACCTATTTCCTTCTAGAAGGCAGGAGTATGAGTTTTCTCTCAGGTCATTGCAAACTCAGTGACTACACTGAAGACCTAAATGAAGGATTTAAAAACTATTGCTAAATGATCTAAGATAGTTATGCAGATGCAATTAATCAAAAGCTAATTAAGATCTAGTTTTAGAGCACCAATTAAAGTGTGTAAGATTGATTTTAAAACACCAATTGAAATATGCTTTAAGATTCGGTTTTCATGATTAACATAAAAGTAAACAAAAATTAAAGCTATGCTAAGAATGCAAGATAGTTAAGACGAAAATGCAGCATAATAACTTTAATTAAAAGATTAGGATCCTTTGTGAGGGAAAAGAGTTTCTCTTTTATAGAAATCTCTCTCGAATCGACGGTCAAAATCAAACAAAAAGAGTGGCTCAGATTTGATTGAAGAAACACAATCCATGTGCAAGTGATTTAATTGGTCGAGAGAATCAGTTAACTAAACTGACTAATCAGTTATTTTAGAAACTTCCAAAATCAGTTCACAGTTAACTGAAATGTTTCTAAAATGATAAACAGTAGAGAATCAGTTAACTAAGTGGAACTGGATTGTTTCCATTTTGATAAATCAGTTAATTGGATTTGATGACGTCATATGCATTTTTAATAAATTAATTCATTTTGAATGCACATTTATGATTTTATAATTAATTTAATTCCTTTTTTATTTAATTGACAATTTTGTAATTTTTATTTAATTAATATATCAGAATATCAATTAAATAATTAACATAAGGTTTATTTGCCAATGTATTATGATTTTAGGAATTAATTAATTGATCAAGTATGATGATTGATTAGGACCTAGGGTTTAGGTCAGATCAGTTTGAATTCAATAATTGCATGTTTGATTTAGGACTTAGGTTTAATAAAGGTTAGGGTTTCTTGATTAAATGCTGAGATTGGGGGTCTAGGGTTTAGGTGACCATTTTTAGGTGATTACATAAAGATCTATAGTGGAAAAGGAAAGGTTATTGGTACTGGCAAACAAACAAAAGGTAATATTTTATATCTTGATAACATTGAGACCACTTGTTTATTGGCTAGAAATGAAGATGTTTGGTTGTGGCATAAAAGGTTTTGTCATGTTAATTTTGACAAAATGGTTAGGATAGGAAAGAAAAGGAAAGTAAGAGGCTTACCAAGTATGTCAAACCCAACCATGTCATGTGCAAGAATTGTCAAAAAAGAAAAATGACAAAGTCTAGTTTCAAGAGAAAAACTTGATGAACTATAACTGATTGAATGTTTGAAGATGTTAATTTGATGATCATCAAGATGCATAAAGTTAATGAAAGACATTAAATCAATTAATGTACTGTATTGTCATTAATGTCAACTTGATATAATCTTATTGTTTATATACATAGTGTCAAAGACTTCAAAGGACCAAAGAGATCAAGGTTATGCTATCAGTAATGCATAAAATTTCACTATACACCAAGTGACAACAAACACCAACAGATAGTGCACCTCGATAGATAGAGAACCCCAAGAGAAAAGTCACAGTGATACCCAAGCAAGTTACCTGAGCAAACATTACCAAACAGAACCAAAGTGTAACCCGAGCATAACTAAATGTCACAGTGTTTCCCGATGGACAGACAACCTTGATGGATAGAGATGCCCGAGGACAACTGAAGTCAAGATTGAGCTAACTAGGATTTAAACACCGATAAGAACTGAAGTTCAGAAATGACAAAAGACTTAGCTAGCAAGAGATAAATATGGAGTTAAATGGTTGATCAAATTGTTTTCATCGACAAGTTAAAAGCTAAAGATAAGATAGAGATTAAAGATAGTTTTATTCCATTTGTCAAGGAGAAATCTGTGGGATAAAACTAAAGCAAACTTTAAAGAAAGAATGGCGAGAATTGTGGATCGCGCCAAGAATAAGAAAGTCAAGGACTTAGAAATGGTTAAATTATGTCTATAAGAGAGAAAAGATAATTCATTATGAATTAGGGGTGAATAGAGAAGAGGATGTTGAAGAGAATACTAATGAAGAAGACTTCATACAATCCTGATCAAACAAGTTGAAGAACAAAGACAAATATTTATGTAGACACCGAGCAACAGAGAAGCAACAGTATCACCAAGTAGAAAGAAGTTGAGAAAAAGAATAGAAAAGAAATATTGATCAAAAATGTATTATGAGCTTACAATATATTTGAACATCTGCAAGTTTAAGTTGTATATATGAATAGATCATATATTGTTTCAGTTTAACCATTGATTCAGAAAATCTCTTAATAGAGTGGGATTTAACTATCCTTTATATATTGAGATACATCCCAAGGAGTATCAAAAAGTTTCTCATGAAGATAACATAGTGAAATGCCAGATATCAAGTGACAAACTATTATATTTAAATCCTCTAACAAGGTTTCACTTAACAGTGTGTTTGTAACCTTTAAAAGGGTTGGCTCTTTACCGAGCTCACTTCAGAAGAGTGAAAATTTTGGGTTACTGGTCTCAAGTGGTGTTTCCCTTAAGAGGGTTTCCACATTATAAATTCATGTGTCAAAAGTGTTTATGTTTCATTACTTTAATGTTTTGCTTTACACATTACTAAAATAGGATTGATCGGTAAAAACTAAGTTATTTACTGTATTTTGGTAAAGGCTAGATTGATATTCGATAAAGCTTGAGAATAAGGTTTAACAGTGGACTCTGAGCAGTAGTTATTTGATAATATTATTGAAGGGAATACATCTTGTAGGACTAAAGATAACTAGAGGTTTATAGTTGTATTATAAAGTTTTGGATTAATTGTTGAGGCCACTGATTCACTCCCCCCCACCCCCACCCCTCTCAATTATTCTAACAATTGGTATCAGAGCTTGTGTGCTTAGAAGGAAGGTTTCAAGACCTAAGAAAAATATCACAAGATGAGAAAATAGGATGTACCTAAGTTTAACAAGGAAAACTTTGCATCATGCAAAGTAGGATAAGATCCACCTATCAAGTATTGGAAATGATGTTACTCAATACTTGGATACTGAATATGTGTTGCCTACAGGACCTCACACACTTGATCAATTGAGAGAAAAACATGAACACAATTCTATGATGATAGAAATTGCTTCCTCACTCTCTGATGTTGAATTTGAAGATGTCAAAACATGCACCATTGCAAAGAAAATGTGGGACAAATTGAAGCTAGTACATGGAGGAGATGCAAATGTACTAAGAGCTAAGGCAGAAAGCCTAAGAGGAAAATTTGATGACCTAAGAAGGAAAGAAGGAGAAAACATCACTTAGTGAGGCAGTCAATGCTATCCAAGGAGTTGGAGGTGTACTTGAAGAAGAAATAGTGGTAGGTAAAATCCTAAGAACCTTACTGCATGTTTATGCTATTAGAGTGTCTTATATACAAGAAATGAGAGTAGTATAAAATAAAAATGTCACTCTAGATAGTTTGGTTGGTAGACTTATTTCATTTGAGATGAATAACTTTAACAACAGTGTCTTACCATCTATTGAGTCTGCATTTAAATCTTCTTTGAAAATAGGTAAGTCAAGTCAGAAACACACTATGAGAAATGATAGTGAAATTGATAGTGATGACCAAGAACTTGATGAGATTGAAGCACTAATGGCTAGAAGATTACAAAGAGGAAAAGGTAGATACAAAGGTAAATGACCATTGGTATGTTTTAATTATAAAGAGATTTGACAGTTTGCTGCTAGATGTCCTAACAAAAGAAATGAAGATAGAAATAGTGATAGATTGTATGAAAAGAAGTTTGACATAGGTGATGATAGAGATTACTAAAGCAACCGATAATATGAAAAAAGAGACAAACAAGACTACAAGGACAAAGGGAAGAAAGCTTGTTACCTAGATGAGAATAAAGATGGAGATATTGACACTGAATCTGATGAAGATATTGAGTTGGTATTTGTTGCTATGAAGGATGATTCAGACGAAGAGGAAAGGTATGTTGAAACTGCACTCATATCTAAGGTTAGTAAAAATGATGTATGGATTATTGATAGTGGTTGTACTCACCACATGACTGGAGATAAGTAAAAGTTTGAAACTTTTTGAGTATTATAATGGTGGATCAGTATGAATGGGTAATGAATCACCTTATTCGGTTGAAGGTAAAGGAACCATAATGTTAAATAATCTGATCAGATGTGAAAGTCCATATTGGGTAAAAGGACTTAACTATAATCTATTGAGTGTTTCACAGCTAAATAACACAGGTCACTAAGTTGTGTTTGAGAAAAAAAAGGCAAATATCTTTAATGAATTAGGAAGGTTGATCGGAACTAGTGAACAGACAAAAGCTAACCTATTCTATCTTGATGATATAAACACCACTTGTTTAATGGCAAGAAATGAAGACATATGGTTGTGGAATAAAAGGTTATGTCATGTGAATTTTGACAACATGACTAGGATAAGCAATAAAAGGAAAGTAAGAGGCTTACCGAGCATGTCAAAGCCCGACCATGTCATGTGTAAGAATTATCAAAAAGGTAAAATGACAACATCTAGTTTCAAGAGAAAAACCTACACATCTAATGTCATTATAGAATTAGTCCATACTAATCTATGTGGACCAATTAGAACAAATAATGTCTATGGTGATAGATACTTCATTCTCTTTTTAGATGATTATTCTAGAATGATGATAGTTGTGTTCTTAAAAGAGAAATCAGAAGCATTCATGATGTTTAAATGGAATAAATCTATTGTAGAAAAACAAAGTGGTAAGGAACTGAAATTCTTAAGATCAAATAGAGGAGGAGAATTTATTTTTGATGAATTCTCTCTTTTGTAATGAGCATGGAATTCAAAGACAGGTTTCTGCACCAAGAACACCACAAAAAAATGGGATTGCTGAAAGAAGGAACATATCCATTGTTGATTGTGCTAGAACACTAATGATTGAGAAAGGCATCACTCAAACATTCTGGAGAGAAGTTGTCAGTATTGTTGTCTACACATTGAACAAAGTTCAATTAAAGAAAGACACCAATAAGACACTCTATGAGCTATGGTAAGGATACACACCCAATGTAAGTTACTTCAAAATTTTTGGAAGTCAATGTTATATTTTGAAAGATGGTAGAAATGGAAATATTGACTCCAAAGGTGAAGAAGGAATATTTTTAGGGTATTCTACCAAAAGCAAGGCTTATAAATGTCTTAACAAATCCTCTAACAAAATAATTGAAACTGCAAATGTCAAAGTAGATGAATTTGTAGAGAAAAATGATATGGAAAGAAGAAAAGAACCAGAAGACTACAACAAATTTTTTTATAGTGAATAAATTGACACTCTTCCCGAGAAACAGTGTATCACTCCCAAGAAATAGAATAATGCACCCGAGCATCAGGTTGCAAGCACCAAAAATTAGGAAATTACTCTAGATGATGTTCTGAGTGATGGAGATCATAATGAAGTTCAAGATGATGAACAGAATGATGAAAAAAGAGTTGACCTGATACTTTCCAAGTATGTCAGAAGACACCATCCATAGAACTAGATCATAGGATACAAGAAGGGTGGAATGAGGACAAGAAGTAATATATTGAACACTAGATGTTTAATTTTTTATTTTGAGCCTAAATCTGTTATTACTGCACTTGGAAATGAAGAATGGTTCAATGGTATGAATGAAGAGATAGAATAGATTTAGATGAACAGAACATGGACATTAGTACTTAGATCAGATGACAATAATGACATTGGTACCAAATGGATATCCAGAAACAAGCTGAATGAGAATGGAGAAATCACAAAGAACAAAGAAAGATTAGTATGCAAGGTGTATGCACGAGAAGAAGGTATTGATTATGGAGAAACCTTTTCACCCATTGCTAAACTAGAAGGAGTCAGAATTCTACTTTCTTATGCTGCATTCAAAGGATTCAAGGTATATCAAATGGATGTCAAATCTGCATTCCTAAATGGAATACTAGAAGAAGAGGTATACATTGAACAACCAGAAGGGTTTGTTGATCCTAACAAGAGAAACATATTTTGTAGACTACACAAAGCTTGGTATGGATTAAAACAAGCACCTAGAGCATGGTATGAAATACTTCACTCCTATCTCAAAAGTATTGGATTTGTAAGAACAAGTGAAAAGAACAATCTATATTTAAAAAAAGATTCTGATGATAACATCTTGATTGCTAAAATATTTGTTGATGATATCATATTTGGGGGTAATGATATGTTATGAAAATCATTTGCTAATGAAATGAGAAAAGAGTTTTAGATGTCAATGTTTGGGGAGATCAAATTCTTTCTTGGTCTACAGATTCTTCAACAGGATGCAGGCATCTATATCGCATAATCCAAATACATCAAGGAAGTGTTGAATATATTCAAGATGGAAGATTCCAAACTAGTTGGAACACCTATGGCAACCGGATGTAATCTGACAAAGGAAGACAAGTCAACCGAGGTAAATCAGACCCTATATAGATCTATGATTGGAAAACTAATGTATGTTGCTCATACTAGACCAGATATAGCACATGCAGTTGGAATATTTGCAAGACTCTCTACTAATCCAAAAGAATCACACATGACTATTGTCAAAAGAATTCTAAGATATCTATTGAATACCGAGGACTATGGCTTATGGTATAAAAGAGAAGGCAAATTTGAATTTCAAGTCTATACAGATGTTGATTGGGCTGGAAACTTAGATGACAGAAAGAGCACAACAAGAGGAGCATTCTTTATGGGTGACAGACTTGTCACATAGATAAGAAAGAAGAAAGGATGCATCTCACAATCTACAGCAGAAGCAGAATATGTGGGTGTTTCTGCAATTGTTCTAACATTGCATGGATCAAACAATTGTTGGAAGGTATGAATATGAAAATTATTAAATTAGTGATTATCTATTATGATAATACCAGTGCAATAAACATATCAAAGAACCCAGTCATGCGTGCTATGTAACGCCCCACCAGGGAACCCAAGAGAGATTAACCTAAACATGTCACTATGTGTGCTGAATAATTTTTTTTTTAAAGTTAACATAAAGAAACTTACAATCATGCGGAAGCGAATACCATTTATACACATGCTAGATTTCCTACATTGTCAGTTGCCTCTGGATTAGTGAGTCTTACCTTTGTGATGATTAGTACACTGGATTAGAGAGCTATCAGGATCCCTTGCTTAGTGGTTATGTCTTGTTGGTTTGGATATCCGATTGGGATATGTTGTTATCTCCTCAGCACGGTGGGGTGGACCTTTGTGGTTCCACACGGACGGGTGGTAGTGATTCTTTATCCATTGAGATTCGACGTCCTTGTACCAGTGCTTGATGGTTCCTTGCGGATGAGCTCTTTATGTTCCTTCATCATTATTTATGTATTTGATTATTGTAATCCTGTATTAGAGTATCGCATGTGATACCTAATCTGGAGATTGTAATAGTAAGTAGATTAGAGTGATTACCACATACCTTGTGACATGTGCAGTGGATGTGAGTTTATGGTAGTTTCATGGTTATCCATGAGGATTGTAACTATGGTTATGTAAGTTGTATTTGTTATGAATAATCAGATGGAATCTTTTGGTTATAATGTTAGTTATGTTTTGCTTTAAGTAATTAAACGTCATGGGACCCTTGAGTCATGTAATCTATGTGAGTGTAAGACATGTGTATAAATGGTAATCGCTTCCGCATGATTGTATGTTTCTTTATGTTAACTTTTAAAAAAAAAAAATTATTCAGCACACATAGTGACATGTTTAGGTTAATCTCTCTTGGGTTTTCTGGCGGGGCGTTACATATGGTATCAGAGCTCTAGTTTCTACACTGGGAACTCTGGGAATTGTATGCCCATTAGGTTGTGTCTAGCTTAAACTGAAACTAAAACATAGACATGCTACACATTTTTTTTGATGTATTGCTTTATGGTTTATTTGTTTATGCTTTAGTTTATGTTTCAAGCTTTGTCATGAGATTTATATTATCTCTATTTGTTTCATGAATTATGCCTAAGACACGAGCAGCTAGAGGCCGTGGTAGGGGTAGGTCTGGTTCCCGTGGGGGAGGGCAATAGGCTAGCTCCTCCACTAGTGTGAGATAGGAGAGTGAGCAGCATCAGGATAAGGGTGAGCAGAGGAGGGAAAATCAAGATGAGTCTGGAGGTTTCAATATTAGACAAATTCTTCAGGCCATCTTAGATCGACTTCCTGAGGGAGATAGAGTGGAGCGAGAGGCATCTCATCACTCCTAGCAGTAGGAGGAGAGAGAGAGAGAGAGATCCAAGAGCCCTCGTGGGAGGACTATTTTTGTGGATCCAGCAGTGGTTGCAGCCAACCACATGAGAGATTTGACAAGAGGAAAATCCATTCCTTTCACCAGACAAGATTCTGGATTAGAGGCAAAGACCTGGTTGATTGCATTAGATAGAGTATTTGCGATGCATCCCTTTAGTAGCAATACTAAAATGAGGTATGCCATCATGCAGTTGACTCATTTTGCAGCTATCTGGTGGAAGATAGAGGAGCAGAAGCTTGGACTCCGCATGGACACCATTACTTGGGAATTATTTCTCAAGAATTTTAGAGTGATATTCCTATCTGATCAGTGGAGGCAACAGAGAGCTGACAATTTCCATAATCTTAGGCAGCTGACGATGATTGTGGAACAGTACGAGCATTGTTTCTACAAGCTCCAGCAGTATTCTGGATACAGTGATGATACCGCATTATTGGTACAGCATTTTGTACGTGGGCTTAATGCTCGCATTGTAAATGATGTGAAGCTCTTTGAGCCAACGGACCTACGAGCTGCAGTGATTAAGGCCACATTATCAGAGGCAAACTTGGCATTAGGCCATGGAGGTCGGAAAGGTGCTCCTACAGGTGGTGCATCTGGTTCCAGGGTTAGAGGTAATCAGTCTCGAGGGACTGGGAACTTCAAAGAACCCACTAGTTCCTTTGTGGGTAATCAGAACTCGCAATAGAAGGTGACTCATCCTCAGGGTCAGAGTGGTGATACTCGCCCTAGGGACTCTTGAGGTGGTTCGCATGCCAGGCGCAATCAGTATAGTCAGCCTGCGTAGAGCACGCAGCAGAGTTTGGGTAGAGATGGTTTCCAACAGTTGAGTGTGCCCTCCAATGGGAGAGGCAATTTCAGGGGCACAAGGTGTTTCACCTGTGGTCAGTTTGGCCACATTACGGTGAATTGTCCACAATGTGCTTCTCAGTCTTTTGAGTAGAGACTTGCGACTTCCGAACCTACAGTTGGGAATGTCGGTAGATCTCATGGAGCATATGCAGCTTTGGAGTATCATCCTCCAGTGTATCATCCTCCTATTTTTGAGCCTGCGGGTAGAGGACCTGCAGCGGGGTTTCAGTTTCTGGTAGTGGGGAAGGATCCTCAGTGTTCCAACTAGGTAGCAGGGAAAGGTCCTATGGGATTTACTCGTTGAGTCTTATATGACTTATTAGGATGTTTCATGTGTATGGGAGTTTATCCCTATTTGTTTTAGGCTTCCAGGAGTAAGCCTAATCCTAGGGGGGGTGGATGTAATACCCACTCATGTTTTGCTTTCTAGTTTAGGATGCCGTACTTTTAGGCATTGGATTCAGTTGTTGGCCGAATTCTTTTAGGCCATATTTCATGTGAGCAGATATTGTTTCATTTGATGATGATACTTGTTTTATGATATTATGATTTTACCTTATGCATAGATAGATGTGATGATGTTATCTTGTTGATTATTATTTGTCAATTTCAGTTTATGATGTACTTACCCCATACTTGCATGTGTGTGGTTGTCTTATATGTGAATGTACTTGTTGATGTGTTGTTATGGTAGAGGACGGAGACGTAGTTACTTGCTTCGGCGAGATCCACACGTTCAACCGATCCCTATCATTGATTGCGATATTATATTATGCATGTACATGTGTGTTCTTTTGGTGACAGGATTGCAGGTACAGGGCATCATCTTCCCTGAATTGGCAGGAGTGAGCGTGCCCATAAATATTCATCTCAATGGTAAAGAGGGGAGGTAACATACAGATCCAAAACCCTAACCTAAGCCTAATCATCCTATTGTAGGATGAGTTTCAGTATGAATACCTTATCCGAATTTGTCTAAGTTGACAGAATTCGAATACCCTCTCTCTTGAGTTTGTGTGTGTTTTTGCTTGATTATGTTTTCAGGTGATTTTTGGATTATTGAGTGATTTTCCATGTTTAGTGAATTAATGGATTA
>MU223268.1:1672090-1691957 GCA_018584345.1 Thuja plicata
ATAAATGGTAATCACTTCCGCATGATTGTATGTTTCTTTATGTTAACTTTAAAAAAAAAAAATTATTCAGCACACATAGTGACATGTTTAGGTTAATCTCTCTTGGGTTCCCTAGCGGGGCGTTACATGCTAAGACAAAGCATATTGCTATAAATTATCATTACTTAAGAGAACAAGTGCAAAAGAAAGAGGTGATACTAGAATATGTTCAATCCAAGGAATAGTTAGCAGAAATATTCACAAAGCCATTGCCTAAAGATACATTTGAGTTCTTGAGAAAGAGACTAGGGGTCCAACCCTTATCTATTAGTCACTAAGCTGACTAGGAGGCTACATCAGCCTACACATAATCAAAAGATCATTCATGTTGATGCAAGCAAAGAGATGGACTGCAAATACATATCAGTACATAGCAAGGTACTTATCTGCACCAAACACCAGAATCATTGTACTGTTGATGGAAAGGAAAATTCAAGGAGTATATTATAAAAAGGAGGAAAGATATAGTTTGGTATTGTTGTCAAAGGGAGAGATATTATATATCCATATAAAATATCCATCATGATCATCCAAAGAGAGAGAATTATCCTAAGGGAGAGATGACTCAAAGGGAGAGATTATATCTATTATTTTCATGGGAAAAAGAGATTTTCATCAAGGAGAGGAACAGTCAAAGGGGGAGAAAACATCAAAGAAGAGATTCTACAACAAAGGGAGAGACAAAATCTAGAGTTGCTACATCTATCTAGTGAAGGGAATAAAGATTGAAGAGATTAATCTAGAAGAATCAAATCTAAGCTAGAAGAGCTTACCGAGAACCAGATATTTGTATTGGTTATAGAACAATAAGATTGGTAGATTGATGAACTACAAATGATATATTTCATATTGTATTAGTAATAATTTAGTGTGTTTCCATCAATGCCAAAGGGAGAGATTGATGAACTATAACTGATTGAATGTTTGAAGATATTAAGTTTATGATCACCGAGTTGTTGAAATTTAATGCAAGACATTAAATCAATTAATGTATTGTATTGTCATTGATGTCAACTTAATATAATCTAATTGGTTATATACATAGTGTTAAAGACTTCAAAGAACCAAAGAGATCAATTTTATGTTATCAGTAATGCATAAAAGTTCAGTATACACCAAGTGACAACAAACACTGATAGACATTGTGTTAGTAATAACTGTGAGGGGGGTGAATCAGTGGCCTCAAATTTTAATCCTTAAATAAACCCTTTAAAACTTATTACCACTCTTGAGCCTCTATTTATATTCAGTCCTACAAGATGAATGCCTTGAAATACTTTTAAAAAATTACTACTTATCGGATTGCTTTGTAAAACCTTCTACTGTATGTTTACCGATAAGCAGTCTTCTATTTACCGAAACACAGTAAATAACTAGTGTATACTGATCAATCTAGAATAGCTTATGTGAAATGAAAAATAGTAAAGTAATGAAACATAAACACATAACACATGGATTTTTAATGTGGAAATCTTGTTAAGGGAAAAACCATTGGGACCGGTACCCCAAATTTTCACTCTTCTGAAGTGATCTCGGTTAAGAGCCAACCCTGTTAAAGGTTACAAACACACTGTTAGGTGTGACCTTGTTAGAGGATTTAAAAGATAGTTTGTCACCTAGTATCTGGCATCTAATGCTACCATCCTTGATCAAACACTCACTTAGCCTATCAATAGGTATCGGGCATATCCAATTCTACTTTCTATGATCAAACTTTTTGATACTCCTTGGGATGTATCTCAATTACAAAAGACTTTTAAGTCCTTCTCAGTTAAGAGACTTGATGCTTCAATGGTTAAACTGAAACACTAAATTGATCTTTTCACACATACAACTTGAATTGCATATTTTCAGATCTATTGTAAGTACATTACCTCTCTGATCAATATAATCAATTCAATACCTTTGCTCCACACTATTTTCTCTGTGATGTTGTTTCACTGTTCGTTAGTGTCTGTAGAATCTAGCTCTTTCCTCATCTTGTTGATCAGGTCTGAATGAAGACTTTCTTCTCCTTTAGAGTCTCTTCAGCATCTATTTTCTCTTCTCTTCACCTCACAATTTGTAATGAAATGTGTTGTCTCTTTATAGACATGATTCACCATTTCTTGGCTTTCTTGATCTTGGTGTGATCCATAATTCTCACCAATTAGATTTAAAGAAAAAATCTAGTTTTATCTCATAGAGATCTTCTTGCCAACTGGACAAAGCATCTTTAAATCCATTACTTAACCTCTGCATTATCTTGTCATTTAAAACAATGATAAGTATCAGTTAAGTCTATTTATAGCTCTTGACAGCTAAGCATTTTGTTGTTTTTGAACTCTTTATTCTGTCAGTCAATACTTCAATTAGTCATCAGTGATAACTGACTGTTCCATCGGTGTGACTTCAGTTGTCTTCAGGATCTCCATTCTTTGGGAAACACTGTAATTATGTCTGCCGAGTTACACTATGTTTTTTCTCGTCAGGCAACACTAAGACTTTTCTCATTGGTAATGTTGTACAATTTCTCATCGGGTAACACTGTGACTTTTCTCTTTTACTCTGTCCATCGGTGTGCACTTTTTTAGTGTATATAGTCACTTTGTGAATATTTTACTTATATGAATTAATGATAGTATAGCCTTTGATTCATCAGTTCTTTGAAGTCTTTAGCAGTATGTCCATGACCATACAGATTATATCAAGTTGACATCAATGACAATACAATACATTAACTGATTTAATGTCTTGCATGACCATCAACTTAACATCTTCAAACATTCAATCAGTTATAGTTCATCAATCTCTCCCTTTGGGATTGATGGAAACACACTACATTATCACACTATATTATTACTAATACAATATGAAATATAACAATTGAAGTTCATCAAACTAGCTATCTTATGTATTATAACCGATACAAATATTTGGTCCTCGGTAAGCTCAAATAAGCTTAGATTGGATTCTTGTAGCTTTATTTCTATCTTCAATCCCTTTACTGGATAGATGTAGAATCTTTCTTTCTCTTATGTGATGTGTTCTCCTTCTGTTTCAAACTTTCTCCCTTTCACTGTTCTCTTTTCTTTTGATGTCTATTGTCAGCAATTCTTTTCCTTTGTATGTACTCTCCCTTTATTGTTACATCTCTCCCTCTGGATAATTTGATGGATATAATTTCTCCCTGATGTATAATCTCTCCTATGGATATAATTTCTCCCTGAAGTGATAAGAAGTGATAATGGATATAATCTATCCCTTTGACATCAATGCCAAACAATTATTTTTGACAGTAATGCCAAACAAATCCTTTTTATCCATAATATACTCCTTGAATTTTTCAATCCATCTGCAATACAATAACTCTAGTGCTTGGAGTAGATAAATACCTTGTTGTGTATAGATTTATCTTTGAAGTCCATTTATGTGCTTGCATAAACATCAATGATATTCTGATAATATGTAGGCTGATGCATCCTTCTAGTCATTTACTAACCAATAGACAAGGTTCTGACCCCTAGTCTCTTTCTCAAGTACTCAAATGCATCCTTGGGCAGTGGCTTGGTGAAGATATCGATTGATTGTTCCTTTGATTGCACATACTCAAGTATCACCTCCTTTGCTTGAACTTGTTCTCTCAAATAATGATACTTGATGGCAACATGCTTTGTTTTAGCATGCATGACTGGATTCTTGGAAATGTTTGTTGCACTTGTATTATCACAATAGATAATTACTAGTTCAAGAATTTTCATATGCATACCTTCCAGTAATTTTTTTATCCATGCAATATTTGAGCAGTTTGCAGCAGCAGCAACATGCTCTACTTCTATAGTAGACTGAGAGATGCATCCTTACTTCTTGCTGATCCATGTGACAAGTCTGTCACCCATAAAGAATGCTCCTCCAGTTGTGCTCTTTTGGTCATCAATATTTCCAGCCCAATCAGTGTCGGTAAAGACCTTAAGTTCAAATTTTCCTTCTCTTCTATATCATAAGCCATATTCCTTGGTATTCTTTAGATATCTTAGGATTCTTTTCACAGCAGTCATATGTGATTCCCTAGGATTAGTAGAAAAACTTGCAACTATTCCTACTGCATGTGCAATATCTAGTCTAGTATGTACAACATACATGAGTTTTCCAATCATTGATCTGTACAAGGTCTAATTTACCTCTGATAACTTGTCCTCCTTTGTCAGCTTATATCTATTTTCCATCGGTGTTCCAACTGGTTTGGACTCTTCCTTCTTGAATATTTTCAGCACTTCCTTGATTTATTTGGATTGTGTAATGAAAATACCTTCATCTTGTTGCATGATTTGTAGACCAAGAAAGAACTTGATCTCTCCAAACATAGACATCTTAAACTCTTTGCTCATTTCATTTGCAAATGATTTGTATAGCATATCATTGCCTCCAAATATGATGTCATCAACAAATATCTCAGAAATCAAAATGTTAGCATCAGTATCTTCCTTCAAATAAAGATTACTATTTTCACTAGTCCTTACAAATCGAATACTTATAAGATAGGAATGAATTCTTTCATACCAGGCTCGACGTGCTTGTTTCAGTCCATACAAGGCTTTGTGTAATCTACATACCATGTCCCTCTTGTCTAGATCAAAAAACCCTTCTAGTTGTTCAATGTATACCTCTTCTTTAATTATTCCATTTAGGAATGTAGACTTGACATCCATTTGATATACCTTGAATCCTTTACATGCAGCATAAGAAAGTTATATTCTCACTCCTTCTAGCCTAGAAATAAGTGCAAAGGTCTCTCCATAGTCAATCCCTTCTTCTTGTGCATACCCCTTGCATACTAGTCTTTCTTTATTTCTAGTGACTTCTCCATTCTCATTTAGTTTATTTCTAAATATCCATTTTGTACTGATGACATTCTTGTCATCTGGTCTTGGTACAAGTGTCCATGTCTAGTTTTTCTCAATCTGCTCAATCTCTTCATTCATAGCACTTATCAATTCATAATTATCAAGTGCAGCAATGACAGATTTTGGCTCATAATCACAAATAAGACATCTTGTATTTAGAGACTTACTACTAGTTCTCATATGATCCTTCTTGTCTCCAATGATCTAGTTCTTTGGATGGTTCCTTCTAACATATCTGGCAAGTACATGTTCAGATCTTTGTCTATCATCTTGATCATCATTTTGTCATTCATTTTGTTCTCCATCACTTGGTGCATCATCTTGCGCAATATCCTAATTGTAAGTATTTGTAGCCTGATGCTTGGGTGCAATGATCGGTTTCTTGGGAGCTCTACATTTTTGGTCAGGTAGAGTGTCAATTTCTTCATTGTAGAAAAACCTGTTGTAGTCCTCTGGTTCTTTTGTGCTTTCTTTTTCATTTTTCTCTACAAATTCATCTATCTTTACTGGTGCAAGAGAACCCTCAAGTTCATCCATTGCAAGAACATCAGTGGATCCAAACAAGAAGGGTTATGATTTTTATTGGATCTTAGATCCAAGGTTTTCAATAAGTCCTAAAATGTAAGACAAGGGGACACTAAGTGATGTTATAAACTTAGTTGTCCACCTTAGTCAATTTGGACACTTATGGGTAGAGTAGGCTAGAATAGTCTAGGGGACCTAAGGAAGGGTAGGAATTTCATTTTATGCCTTCTAAGATCCCCTATGGTGTAAAAATACCAAACTTTACAAGTTTAGTTGGGATTGACAACTTTTGTAAAAAGTTGTCAATATTGCATAGAGCAACTTTTGCAAAAAGTTGTAAATTTTGAATCCCAATGTTCATAACCACCTTTGTTGGTTGGAGCCACTTTGGAATGATATTTAATGGTGGAAAAACCTCTCTAAATAGTGGGAGTGGACAATTTGTAAATTTTTTACATTGAAATCAATAAAATCCAAACTATTTTCTGTATTTCTAACTATTTTTTAGAATTGTTCGGTTCTGTATGGATCCCAATGCACCATTGAAGGATTGGAAAAGTTGAACCAGTGTCTTGGTCAAATTTTACAATTTTTTTTAATTCTTGAAGTGCATAGGGTTGAAATTTATTGAATTTTGATTGCTCACTAGCCTGTAGGAGGCCCTAACTAGGGTTTTGACACTAATTCCCTCTTTCCCAAAGACTCCACCATGGGAAAATTCTAATCCTTTGGGGAGAGAAAGGGGGGAGTATTTAATTTAAGAATTTGGAGGTCTTAGATCAGGAGGAAATTGATGGAGGGAGAAAGGATTGAATCTTCTGGATAGGCATTTATATCTGACTGTCCAAAATTGAGCTTTTGAGGCACAACTCAGGCTAGGGGTGGAATGGAAGTCTAAATCCTTGGATTCAGAAGTTTTGTAAGATCCTTTAAGAATTCCAATTGGTGGGATGAAAAAGTTAATCAAGATTCAAGTGGTTTCTTTGGAAAAGTGACCTATTAGCCCTATTAGGCCTAGGAGGAAATTGAGGATAGCAAGAGTTAGGGGATTGATCAAGAACCCTAGCTTGGAAGGTGTTTTTGGAGGATGGATTAAAGACTTTGAAGGTGGTTAATACTTTATGTAGTGGAGTTCCAAGTAAGTTTCCCTTAGAAATCCATATTTTCTCCTTGTAGCCCTATGGTGGTTTAGGTGTCTAAATTGAATCTCAGAGATATCTTAATAAGGGATTTGTGTTTCTTTTCATCTAATATGGTGATCTAATATTGATAGAACCCTTGTTCCATCCCTGGATTACTTGGTTCTAGTTGTGTCCTATTTTTTCCCTTTTGGGTGTTGAAGGCTAGTGGAAGACCTAGTCTTGTGGATGTGGGTTTTGGGAACTCTTTAGTAGAGCCCTAGATTGTGTGGGAGTAGAGGTGTTGTGGATCCTGAGAGAGTCATTTTTGACATAGTTTGGGGCTCTTCTCCAAGTGGTATCAGAGAAACTAGTAGATCTTTGGAAGAAGACAAGTTGCAATCATGTCTGAAGGAGGAGATGACAGTGAACTTCCTAATAGGATGACCAATTCTGAACTACTAAGGGTGGTGAAAGAGCATGATGTAGAGAGGAAGTTGATGAGGCAGGAAATGGAAAGGATCAAGGAACAAGTCAAGAAAGGGAGTAGTGGGAACTCTAGAATTGGAGAGGAGGGGAGTGATGAAGAGACCCCTTGGCAGGAGGATGAAGAAGAAGAAATCCCTACAGAATAGAGGCTACTCTTGAAGACTTTGAAGTCCATTGAGAGAAGAACCATGGATACAAAACTTGACCTACCTATATACAATGGGAATATGGATCTAGAAGAAGTCATGGATTGGATTGATGCACCCACTAGTTTCTTTGATTGTGAGGAGATACCAGAGCATCAAAAGGTTAAGATAGCAAAGTCCAAGTTGAAGGGATCTGTTCTTACTTGGTGGAATTTCACTCAAGTAGAGAGAGTGAAATTGGAAAAAAATATAGTAAGAACTTGGAAGAAGATGGTGACCTTGGTGAAGGAAGCCTATGTACTTGAGGACTATGAAGTTCAACTTCATAAGAAGATACAAAGCCTAAGACAGAAAGAGATGGACATCTCAAGTTAAAATGAAGAATTCCAAAAGCTTACCATGAAATCTAAGTTGGTTGAACCAGAGAGTGTCAAGCTTGCTAGATATTTGCAAGGATTGAGGATAAACATCCAAGATGAACTAAGTTTGTGTTCCCCTACTACTGTCCAAAAGTGCTATCAATTAGCACTAAAAGTGGAAGAAAAACTTAAGAGGAGACAAGAACAAAGTGGAAGAGGTAGAGGCTAGAGAGACTTTGGTAGTAGAGGAAGGGGGACAAGCAATGGGAGAGAACAAGCTCCTAGAAATTTTGGAGAAACCAGTCATAGAGAAACTAGTCAAGAGATCTCCTTTGGGGAAGGTAGTTCTAGAGGCTCCTTTAGAGGAAGGAGAGGAGATTCAAGGGGAATATTTGGAGGAATAATTTTAGGACCCCCAAGGTGTTACAGATGTAACCAAGTAGGGTACTTGGCATCCAAGTGTCCAGAGAAGGCAAGCAATCAGGAAGAGAGAAGAGAAAACATGGTGAGAGAAGAAGATAACCATGTAGACAATACACATGGGTCTTATGCACCAAATGAGGAAGGAGAATTCCTTATTATGAGAAGGACACTATTGAAGGCTCCAAGCACACAAGAGCCACCTCAGAGGAAGAACTTATTCAAAACCACATGCAAAGTGGGAGACAAAGTCTGCAAGATGATGATTGATAGTGGGTCTATGGAAAAATTGGTGTCAAAAGTAGTAAAGAAATTAAATTTAAGAAGGGTGCCACATCCAAACCCTTACAAGGTATCATGGCTAACTAAGAAGCAACAAACTATCATAGAGGAGCAAGCTTGGGTGGAACTCCAACTTGGAAACTACAAGGATAAAGTTCTCTGTGATATTGTTCCAATGGATTCCTGCCATTTACTACTTAGGAGACCATGGCAGTATGATGTGGAGGCTCATCATGATGGGAGGATAAAAACCTACACAATCAATCACAAAGGTAAAAAGTAACATTCTTACCACTATCTCATTTTGCAGAGGAAATAAAGGTTTCTAAATTTTTGTTTGTAGGAGAAAAAGATTTTTTGAAAACTTTGAAAGAAGAAAAGACCCCTTGCTATGCTTTAGTCATTTTGCCTAAGGATGATAGACCTAAGAAGGTTGAGAAATAATTAAAACCCCTGATAAGAGTAGGACCTAAAGAAGTTGCAGACCTACTTGACCAGTATAAGGATATTGTGACCAAAGAACTACCAAATGAGTTGCCCCCAATCAGACACATAAGTCACAACATAGACTTGATCCCAGGAGAAACCTTACCAAATAAGGCAGCATACAAGTTAACTCCTGAACAGGAATAAGGAGATGGAAAGATAGATTCAAGAACTTTTGGATAAGGGTTTGATTACTAAGATTCTCAGTCCTTGTGTAGTACCTTCACTTTTAGCCCCTAAGAAGGAAGGCACATGGAGATTGTGCACTGATTGTAGAGCCATAAATAGAAACACAATTAGGTATGGATTCCCTATGCCTAGGATAGAGGATCTATTGGATCACTTAGGAGGTGCAAGGTACTACTCTAAGGTGGATTTGAAGAGTGGCTACCACCAAATAAGAATTAGGGTTGGTGATGAGTGGAAAAATGTATTTAAAACAAAAGAAAGCTTGTATGAGTGGAGAGTGATACCCTTTGGTCTGTCAAATGCTCCTAGCACATTCATGAGGCTCATGAATGAGGTGCTTAAGCCATTCCTAGGAAAATTTGGTATAGTGTATCTTGATGACATCCTTATTTTTAGCAAGAGTAAGGAGGAACATTTGGAGCATCTTAACTTGGTCCTAAAGAGACTACATGAAGAGAAGCTTTTCATCAATTTGGAGAAATGTGCTTTTATATAGGGAGAGCTCATATATTTGGGATTTGTGGTCTCGGGAGGGGACATAAAAATGGACCCTAAGAAGGTAGAAGCCATCTTGAATTGGCCTTCTCCTAGGACAATGACAGAAGTCATAATTTTTCATAGGCTTGCATCTTTTTACAGAAAATTCATAAGAAATTTCAGTCAGTTGTGTGCTCCTATCTTTGAAACCATTAAGGGTGGACAAAAGTGCAAGTTTGTGTGGAACAAAGATGTAGAAGAAGCCTTCCAAATGCTGAAGAAAAAGTTAATGGAGAAGCCTATCCTAGTTTTTCTTGATTTTCAAAAGATATTTAATATTGAATGTGATGCATCTAACCTAGCAATAGGGGCTATGTTGAGCCAAGAAGGGAGGCCTATAGCCTTTTTCAGTGAGAAACTGAATGAAGCAAAGAGGAAATACTCATCTTATGACTTGGAACTATATGCCTTAGTCTAGTCATTGAATAAATGGAGGCACTACCTCCTTCCAAAAGAATTTGTTGTCTTCACAGACAACAAAGCATTATGTTTCTTAAATAGCCAAGAGAAACTAAGCCAAAAACACATGAAGTGGGTAGAATCAATACAATCCTACACATTTTCAATCAAACATAAAAAGGGAGTTTCCAATAAGGTGGCAGATGCATTGAGCCAAAGGACTTTATTTGTGCAACAAATCCAACTCCAAAGTGTAGGGATTGATTCATTGAAGTACATGTATAAGGATGATGATGATTTCAGAGATATTTATAAGGTGTGTTCTAACTTTTCTAAGGCTTACCATGTAGATTATGTAGACTAATTGATTCAAAATGGACTCTTGTTCAAGGGACACCAGTTATGTATTCTAAAATTTTCAATGAGGGAGAACATCATTAGAGAAAAACATGTAGGCAGCATGGGAGGACATTTTGGTTTGGACAAGACATTGGAATCGGTGAGAAAGTTCTATTATTGGCCTAAAATTCATACTGAAGTAAGGAATATTGTAGAGACATGCACAATCTATTAAAGATCCAAGGGTACATCCACAAATGCAGGACTATACCAACCTCTACCTATTCCTACAAGACCTTGGGAGAGTTGCAGCATGGAATTTGTGATGGGATTGCCTAGAAAAAAAAATGGGTATCATGGTATCTATGTTATAGTGGAAATGTTTTGTAAAATGTCCAACTTTATCCCTTGTAAAATTACTAATGATGCATCATAAATTGCAAGTTTGTTCTTCAAATAAATTGTGAGGATTCATGGCTTACCTCAAACCATTCTCTCTGATAGAGATGTGAAGTTTCTTGGTCACTTTTGGAGGACCTTGTGGAAAAGGTTAGGGACCAATCTAAGATTTAGTTATTCCTACCATCCACAAACAGATGGGAAAACAGCAGTGATAAACAAATCACTTGGAAACCTACTTAGATGTTTGACAAAATAATATGGAGACAAGTGGGATGCAGTCCTACCCCAAGCAGAGTTTTATTTCAATGATTCAGTTAACAGGAGCACAGGGAAGAGTCCTTTCAAATTTTTTATGGGAAAAGTCCAAGAGGCATCCTGGAACTTAGAGAATTACCACAAAACACTCCATTCAATGCTCATGGAGAAGAATTTGCAGAGAGTATGAAAGAAATTCATGACTCGGTGAGATCGGCACTTGAGAAGAGTGCAGAAAAGTATAAGCAAGCCAAAGACAAGCATAGAAGAGATGTTTAGTTGTAGGTGGGAGACTTGGTGTGGGGATATTTGAAGAAGGAAATATTTCCTAAGGGAAAGCACACTAAACTACTCATGAAGAAAGTAGGACCTTGTCTAGTATTGAAGAAGCATGGGTTGAATGCATATGAGATTGAACTACCCTCACACCTTGGCATCTCCCCTATATTCAATATTTTTGATCTAACCCCATATAAAGGTGATGTGAATGCAGGTTCTAAAGTACAGGTGGAAGATTTTGAAGAAGATGTTGCAGGTATACCCTCTCATGCACCAAAGAAGCTTGAGAAGATTTTGGACACCAAGATCATCAAACAAACAAGAAAGAATGTTTACAAGAAATATTTGTTCAAATAGAAAGATATTCCTGAAGAGGAATCTGTATGGATGGATGAAAAGGAAATTCATAAGCATGGCTCTAATTTAGAAGATCTCATCTCAAGAGGACTTGAGATCAATGTACCTCGGGAGTATGGTGTAGGAGCACCCTCAAGTTCATCCATTGAAAGAAAATAATTGGATCCAAAAAAGAAGGGTTAGTATGGTGATTAGATCTCAGATACAATGTTTTCAATAAGTCCTAAAATGTAAGACAAGGGGACACTAAGTGATGTTATAAACTTAGTTGTCCACCTTAGTCAATTTGGACACTTATGGGTAGAGTAGGCTAGAATATTCTAGGGGAGATAAGGAAGGGTAGGAATATCATTTTAGACCTTCTAAGATCCCATATGGTTTCAAAACACTAAACTTTACAAGTTTAGTTAGGATTGACAACTTTTGCAAAAAGTTGTCAATATTGCATAGAGCAACTTTTGCAAAAAGTTGCAACTTTTGAATCCCAACATCCACAACCACCTTTGTCAATTGGAACCACTTGGGAATGATATTTAATGGTTGAAAAAACTCTCTCCATAGTAGGAGTGGACAATTTGTAAATTTTTTGCATTGAAATCAATAAAATCCAAACTATTTTTTGTATTTCTAACTATTTTTTAGAGTTGTATGATTCTGTATGGATCCCAATGCACCATTGAAGGATTGGAAAATTTTAACCAGTTTCTTGGTCTAATGTTCCAATTGGTTTGAATTCTTGAAGTACAGAGGGTTGAAAGTTATCGAATGTTGATTGATCACTAGTCTGTAAGAGGCCCTAACTAGGGTTTTCACACTAATTCCCTCTTTCCCAGAGACTCCACCATGGGAAAATTATAATCCTTTGGGGAGATAAATTTGGGAGGATGTAATTTAATACTTTGGAGGTCTTATATTAGGAGGCAATCGATGGAGGGAGAAAGGATTAAATCTTCTGGACAGGCATTCATATGTGACTGTCCAGAATTGAGCTTTTGAGGCACAACTTGGGCCAGGGCTGGAATGGAAGCCTAAATCCTTGGATTTATAAGTTTTGTAATATTATTCAAGCATTCCAATTTTTGGGATGAAAAATTGAATCGATATTCAAGTAGTTGCTTTGGAAAAGTGACCTATTAGCCCTATTAGGCCTAGGAGGAAATTGAGGACAGTAGGAGTTATGGGATTGATCAAGAACCCTAGCTTGGAATTTGTTGTTGGTGGATGGATTAAAGACTTTTAGGGTGGTTAATACTTTCTTTTTTTGAGTTCCAAGTAAGTCTCCCTTAGAAATCCATATTTTCTCCTTGTAGCCCTATGGTGGTTTAGGTGTCTAAATTGAATCTCAGAGATATCTTAATGAGGGATTTGTGTTTATTTTCATCTAATATGGTGATCTAATATTGATAGAACCCATGTTCCATCCTTGGATTACTTGGTTCTAGTTGTGTCCTATTTTTGCCCTTTTGGGTGTTGAAGGCTAGTGGAAGACCTAGTCTTGTGGATGTGGGTTTTGAGAGCTCTTTAGTAGAGCACTAGATTGTGTGGGTGTAGGGGTGTTTTGGATCCCTAGAGAGTCATTTTTTACATAGTTTGGGGCTGTGCTCCATTTACATTTTCACTTTCAACAATTTTATTAGAGGTTTTATTGACACATTTATAAGCCTTGCTCTTGGTGGAATACCCTAGAAAGATTCCTTCATCACTCTTGGAGTCAATTTTTCCATTTCTATCATATTTTAAGATATAACATTGACTACCAAAAATTGTGAAGTAACTTACATTGGGTGTCTATCCATGCCATAGCTCATAAGGTGTCTTCTTGGTGTCTTTCTTCAATTGTACTCTGTTAATTGTGTAAATAGCATTACTAACAAATTCTCTCTAGAATATTTGGGTGATGCCTTTCTCTATCATCATTGTCCTTGCACAATCAACTATGCATATGTTCCTTCTTTCAGAAATTCCATTTTGTTGTGGTGTTCTCGGTGCAAAGACCTGTCTTTTGATTCCATGCTCATTACAAAAGTTAGTGAATTCATCAAAAATAAATTCCCTTCCTCTATCTGATCTTAAGAATTTCAATTATTTACCACTTTGTTTCTCAGCCATTTCATTGTACCATTTAAACATCTTGAATGCTTCAGATTTATCTTTTAGAAACATTACTGTCATCATTCTAGAATAATCATCAACAAAGAGAATAAAATATCTATCACCATAATAACTCTTTGTCCTCATGGGTCCACATAAATTAGTATGGACTAATTCTATAATGGCATCAGATGTATGGGCTTTTCTTTTGAAACTAAACTTTGTCATCTTACCTTTTTGACAATTTTTGCACATGATATTGTCGGGCTTAATCATTGTCGGTAAGCCTCCTACATTTCTCTTTTTACTTATCTTTATCATGTTGTCAAAGTTCACATGACACAATCTTTTGTTCCACAACCATATGTATTCATTTCTAGCCATTAAGCAAGTGGTGTCAGTATCATTCAGATATAATAAGTTACCTTTTGTCTGCTCACTGGTTCCAATCAGATTTCCTGATTCATTGAACATCTTTGCCTTCTTATTTTCAAATGTTACTTTGTGACCTAAATTATTCAACTGTGAAACACTCAATAGATTATAATTCAATCCTTTCACCCAATAATTATTTTCACATTTTATCAGGTTATTCAACATTATAGTTCCTCTACCTTCAACTGGAAAAGGTGTATCATTACCCATTCTTACTTAACCACCTTTATAGTATTCAAAAGTCTCAAACTTTTGTTTGTCACCAGTCATGTGGTGAGTGCATCCACTATCTATGATCCAAACATCATTTTTACTAACTTTAGATATGAGTGCAGTTTCTACATACCTTTCTTCATTGTCATCTGAATCATCTTTTACTGCCACAAAAACCATCTCGATGTCTTCATCAAATTTGGTGTCAGTATCATCATCTTTGCATTTAGCTAGGTAACTGGCCTTCTTTCCTTTGTCCTTGTAGTATCGGGTATCTCTTCTTTCTGATTGTTGGTTGCTTCTGTAATCACCTCTGTCATACTTCTTTTCAAATGACCTATCATTACTTTTGTCATCTTTTCTTTTGTTAGGACATCTTGTAGCAAAGTGTCCAATCTCTTTACAATTAAAACAAACAAGTGGTGATTTACCTTTGTATTTACCTTTTCCTCTCTACATTCTTCTAGCCATAAGTGATTCAATCTCATCAATATCTTCTTCTTCACTTTCACTATCACTATATTTTATCATAGTGTGTTTATGACTTGATTTACTTATTCTCAAAGAAGATTTGAATGCAGTCTCTATGTTTGGTAAGACACTATTATCAAAATTATTCATCTCAAATGAAATCAATCTTCCAATCAAACTATCTAGAGTAACATTGATATTTTCTATTGCTCTCATTTCTTGAATAGAAGATACTCTAATAGCATAAGTAGGCAGTAAGATTCTTAGAATTTTACTTACCATTGTATCTTCATCTAGTACACCCCCAACTCCTTAGATTACATTGACTACCTCTTTGATTCTTTTGTTGTACTGTGTGATGTTTTCACCTTCTTTCATTTTGAGATCATAAAAATCTCCTCTAAGGCTTTTTTCCTTGGCTCTTAGAACATTTATATCACCTCTATGTACAAGCTTTAATTTGTCCCACATCTACTTTGCAATTGTGCATGCTTTGACATCTTTAAATTTAGCATCGAAGAGTGAGGAAGAAAGCTCTATCATCATGCAGTTGTTCTCATGATTCTCTCTCATTTTTTCAACTATGGGTGCTCCTATGGGCAACACATATTTAGTATCTAAGTATTGAGTAACATCATTTCCAATACCTGATAATTGGAGTCTTTTTTTTTTTTTCCATGAATCAAAATCATCTTTGTTCAACTTGGGCACATCTCATCTGTTCATCTTGTGATCTTTAGCTTAGGTCTTGAAACCTTCTTTCTAAGCACACAAGCTCTGATACCAATTGTTAGTAATAATTGAGAGGGGGGGTGAATCAGTGGCCTCAAATTTTAATCCTTAAATCAACCCTTTAAAACTTATTACCACTTTTGAGCCTCTAGTTATATTCAGTCCTACAAGATGAATGCCTTGAAATACTTTTAACAAATTACTACGTGTTAGATTTCTTTGTAAAACCTTCTTCTATATGTTTACCGATAAGTAGTCTTCTATTTATCGAAACATTGTAAATAACTAGTGTATACCGATCAATCCAAAATAGCTTATGTGAAATACAAAATAGTAAAGTAATGAAACATAAACACATAACACATGGATTTTTAACATGGAAACCCTATTAAGGAAAAAACCACTAGGACCGGTACCCCAAATTTTCACTCTTCTGAAGTGAGCTCAGTTAAGAACCAACCCTTTTAAAGGTTACAAACACATTGTTAATTGTGACCTTGTTAGAGGATTTAAAAGATAGTTTGTCACCTAGTATCTGGCATCTAATGCTACCATCCTTGATCAAATACTCACTTGTCCTATCAATAGGTATTGGGCATATCCAATGCTACTTTCTATGATCAAAAGTTTTGATACTCCTTGGGATGTATCTCAATTACAAAAGACTTTTATGTCCTGCTTGATTAAGAGACTTAATGCTTCAATGGTTAAAATAAAATACTAAATTGATATGTTCACACATGCAACTGTTGGATATTTGATTCTGAGTAGTTGATTGATTGTATGTTTGTCATTGATGACAACATATAATACACAGTATCAATTCTATATGTACTTATCAGAATGATGATGTGAAGACTTGAATGGAAAGATACATGTTGTTGACATGTTTATTATGTTATGTTCATACACGTAGACCTAGATATGATGTTTCAGTAAAGTTATGCAATTTTGTTATTGGCAATTATAGTTCTGGAAGTGTAACAGTTTAGGGCCGACATATATAATGTGTTTCTTGAGTTGTGCCTATCTTCAAGATATGCATGTGTATATTCATGGTTAGCTATGAGTTAACTATATTTGGTTAAATGCGCCTATAATATTACATCATGATCATGTTGTTTGAGTTGATTTGGTGAATCTGACACAGTGAAGCGTCGCGTTTGTTTAGTTTGACTTGCGTGGACTTAATATTGTTTGCGTGCTTAGTTAAGCCGACTAAGGTGTTGTTGAAGTTTTTCTAAGAGCTGACATGACCTTCTAATTTGGAGAAGATACTTATAGTAGTTTTTTTGTGAACGCTAAGTGTGAGTTATATGAAAAGAGAAGAAAGATGTACAAAGCATATTATCAGAGTTGGTTCATTCATCAATAGTCTATGTGAAGAAGAAGTGAAAGATTGTAATACACTGGAATTGATCAAGACAACAGGTCTACTCTACAATTCATCATCAGATATATTGCATATCTATTATACAGAAGGTTGTAGCCTTCACCATCAAGCAGTGAGCTTTTGGATAGTGAGTCCACCACCCCTAACAGGGTTATTTGTAAAAGACTCCTAATAGGGTCTGACCCTTAACCAGGTCACTATACTTATTGCATTGTAATGTACAACTCCTAACAGGGTTGAAATATCTTCTAATAGGGATTACTAAAAATAAGTATAGTTTATTGTGGGTGCTAATTCCCACCGGTGTTTTTACCATTTGGTTTCCCCATAATCAAATTGTGTGTTGTGTACTATGTTATCTGATTAAGCATTTACTTTGTTGTATTCTGAAGTTAAGGAAGTAAAAGAACTGAAGTTACTGATAACTAATTCACCCCCCCTCTTAGTTATCCTTTGGGACTATTCTAACAATTGGTATAAGAGCCAAGTGCCTTGGAGAAGAAGCCTAATAGCTTAAGGTGGATCAGATGTCTTACTTCAGAAAAGAAAGCCCTAAGTTCGATGGAGAAAATTATATGGATTGGAAAAACAAAATGATAACACATCTACAATATGTTGGCTTTGAGATCTTTGAAATTGCCACACAAGAATTTTTAATTCCATCTCTGAAAGACCTTGCAAAGGATGATGCTACTAATAGACAAAAAGGAAACATTTACCAATAATGCAATTTCCAAAGAAGCCCTAATCAGCGCCTTATCTGACAGTGAATTTTCTGAGATCAAGAAAATTGACAGAGCATATACCATATGGAAGTATTTAGAAGAGATGTTTAAAGGAGATGTTCAAGAAAAGAATGCACGTAGGAAGACATGGAAAAAGAAATACAACAGTCTTGAGATGTTACCCAAAGAAAACATTAGAGCCTGCAATCAAATAATAAATGAAGCAGTCTCTGGAATCAGAAATAATGGTGGAGAAATATCAGAAGAAGATAAATTGGACAAGTTGCTAACCACTTTAACATCAGATTATGAAAACAAGATCAGTATTCTAGAGGAAACCACGCAATTCTCATAAGATTTTAAGAGAGAGACTTTGATCAACAAAATCTATGCATTTGAGATATCAAGATTGAAGACTGAACCTAAAAGTGAGACATCTTTCAAAGCCTCAGTCCATGGTAAGAAATCCTTACACATCTCCAGTCATAATGAGAAAGAAGAAGTTGATGAAGAACTTGAAGAAATGATTTCTATGATTACAAGAAGAGAAAAGAAAGGAAAAGGAAAATATGAAGGAAAACTTCCATTCAAATGCTTTTCATGTAACAAGATTGGTCACTTTGCATCTAAGTGTCTCACAAGAGTCAAGAAGTTCAGATCTGATTACAAACCCAAATATAAGAAGGAATGTTATCATGTTGAAGAAGGTGTAACTAATGAAGATTCAGGAGAAGATAAAATTGGATTCGTTGCTCTTAGAGACATGGAAAGGTTGCTTGAGGAAATGGACATTGCAAATGAAAAGGAAGAACAAGAGCTAGCCCTAATTTCGAAAGTAGACATCAGAACTGATTGGATCATTGATAGTGGATGCTCTCATCATATGACAGGTGACAAAGATAGATTCGTTCATCTAGACAAATACAAAGGTGGTATGGTTAGATTTGGAGATAACACTCCTAAACCTATCATTGGCAGAGGTTCTATCACTTTGTATGGAAAGAACAAGACTGATGATGTTTTATATGTTGATGGATTACATCATAACTTGCTAAGTGTTGGATAGCTACTTGTCAAAGGCTATCATTTGGAGTTCAAAGACAACAAGTGCATCATTAACAACAAGGATGGAGACATGATTGCATCAGGGTCCAAAACAAAAGGTAATGTTTTCTAGCTCAATTCTGATGTAAGTTGTTTTGTTGCAAAGGTGGATGACAGTTGGTTATGGCACAAGAGACTTTGTCATATCAATTTTGATAATATAGTAAAGATCATAAAAGTTAAGATAGTCAGAGACCTTCCTAGTATTGAAAGACCTGTTGACACCATATGCAGGGAATGTGTTATGGGAAAGCATGTAAGGAGGTCCTTTAGAAGCAAGCAGAACTCAGCTGAGAAAAAAATGAACTTAGTACATCTAGATTTGTGTGGTCCTACCCAAACAAGATCATACTATGGAGAAAGGTATTTCATTTAGTTTGTTGATGATTTTTCTAGGATGATGTGGGTTGTGTTCTTAAAAGAGAAGTCTGAAGCCTTTGAAAAGTTCAAAATATTCAAAGCTAAGGTTGAGAATGAATTTGGATTAAAACTGAAATGTCTAAGATCGGATAGAGGAGGAGAGTTCACCTCTGATCAGTTTTATGACTATTGTGAAGAACATAGAATAAAAGGACAGTTGAGCGCACCTAGAACCCCTCAGCAGAATGGGATTGCAGAAAGGAGGAATAGGATCATACTTGATACAATGCACACCATGATGATTGAAGGAAAATTAGCGCACATGTATTGGAGTGATGCAGTGAACACAGCAGTCTATACTATCAACAGAACTCAATTAAGGCCAGGCACAGATAAGACACCCTATGAACTTTGGTTTGAAAGTGTACCTACAGTAAAATATTTCAGAATCTTTGGTAGCAACTGCTACATCAAGAGAGATGATGGTGTTGGTAAGTTTTATGCTAGAAGTGATGAAGGTATTTTCCTTGGTTACTCTACAAAAAGCAAAGCATATAGATGTTTCAATTTGAGATTGAAAAAGATAATTGAAAGTACTCATGTAAAGATTGATGAGAAGTTTAGAATTTAAGAAATATAATATTAATATGAACCTATGATTGAAGATGAACTGATGCAAAGAGGTAGGTTAGATTGGGGTTATTTCATAAATAAATTGTTCTTGGTTTCTTCAATGGTGTTCTTTACCCAAGTGACCCCAAGTGCCAATATGCCACTAACCTATCACTTTGACTTCTCCCAACTCCCTTACTATTATAGGGATTCAATATGGCTTAAAA
>MU223268.1:1701755-1720779 GCA_018584345.1 Thuja plicata
CTTACTAAAAATAGCAAGTTTCCATAAATAGCAGCTCTGCACAAGGTAGCCCTTATTGAAAAGAAAACATAAATATTTTTTTGGGTGATGCAAGATTGCCCTTACACCCAGGATGCTCCTGCATCAATATAATACACAGTAGTAATTCTGTATGTACTTATCAGAATGATGATGTGAAGACTTTCATGGATAGATACATGTTGTTGACATGTTTATTATGTTATGTTCATACACGCAAACCCAGATATGATGTTTCAGTAAAGTTATGTAATTTTGTTATTGGCAGTTACAGTTTTAGAAGTGTAAAATTTTAGGGCCAAAATATATAACGTGTTTCTTGAGTTGCACCTATCTTCAGGATATGCATGTGTATATTCATGGTTAGTTGTGAGTTAACTATATTTGGTTAAATTTTCCTATCATATTACATCAAGATCGTGTTGTTTGAGTTGATTTGGTGAAGCCGACTCAGTGAAGCGTCGCGTCTGTTCAGTTTGACTTGCACGAACTTAATATTGTTTGCGTGCTTAGTTAAGCCAACTAAGGTGTTGTTGAAGTGTTTCTAAGAGTCGACATGACCTTCTAATTTAGAGAAGATACTTATAGTAGTTCATTTTTGAACGCTAAGTGTGAATTATACGAAAAGAGAAGAAAGATGTACAGAGCAGATTATCAGAGTTGGTTCATTCATCAAGAGTCTATGTGAAGAAGAAGTGAAAGATTGTAATACACTGGAACTGATCATGACAGGAGATCTACTCTATAGTTCATCATCATATATAGTTCATATCTATTATACAGAAGGTTGTAGCCTTCACCATCAAGCAGTGAGCTTTTGGACAGTGAGCCCACCACCCCTAATAGGTTTATTTGTAAAAGACTCCTAACAGGTTCCGACCCTTAACCAGGTCACTATACTTATTGCATTGTAATGTAAAACTCCTAACAGGGTTGAAATATCTTCTAACAGGGATTACTACAAACAAGTATAGTTTATTGCGGGTGCTAATTCCCACCGGGGTTTTTACCATTTGGTTTCCCCGTAATCAAATTGTGTGTTGTGTGCTGTGTTATCTGATTAAGCATTTACTTTGTTGTATTCTAAATTTAAGGAAGTAAAACAACTAAATTTATTGATAACTGATTCACCCCCCCCCCTTCTCAGTTATCCTTTAGGACTATTCTAACAACAACTTGAATTGCAGATTTTCATATCTATTGTAACTACATTACCTCTATGATCAATATAATCAATTCAATACCTTTGCTCCACATTGTTCTGCTCTGTGATGTTGTTTCACTATTTTTAAGTGTCTACAGAATCTAGCTCTTTCCTCAGCTTGCTGATCAGGTCAGAATGAAGACTTTCTTCTGTAATACCTACCCCTTCGTCTGACTGCCTGTGTCAGTTTCTGACCTCTTTTAGACCATAGTATGTATGTGTTAGCTCTTTCAGGTGATTTTAAGGATATTCATGCATTACATTTCAGTATGTTCTTGATCCATTATTATCATGCTATATCATTTGTGTATATGTGATTTAGGGTTATTTTGTGATGCTTATGTATATGTTAGGATTTCATTTCGATTATGGTTTTCTGACAATACTGACCTTAGATTTATATGCACATGGATCATTCTATGTTTTTATTACTATTTGATGTGCTTGATATGGTAGGAGACAAAGTCGCAGTTACTTGCTTTGGCGAGATCCACACGATAACCTAGTCTCAACCATTGTTTTCCATATGATATATGCATGTATGTTCATCTTGGTGATGACAGGTTTACAGGTACCGGGCTACGTCTTCCCTGAATTGACAGGAGTGGGCGTGCCCTATCGCATTAATCTCAATGGTAAAAGAGGGGAGATAGTTTTTAGGTCCAAATCCTATCCTAAGCCTAATTTTCCTAAGTTAGTGGACAAGTATCTATTTTGACTACCCTTACCGAATTTGTATAGTTGATAGGAATTCGTGTATCCCTTTTCTTGATCATGGTTGATTTTGCTTGTTTTTGGTTTCAGGTGCTTGATATGATTATTTGAGTGTTATATCATGTTATTTATTTAATTGAATATTATTGCAATTAATTATTAAATATAGGGTATTTAATTAATTGAAAATTAAATTAAATACCTATATTTAATTGAAAGTTTATTTAAAGTGCAATTATTGAACATTAATATTTAATTGAATATTTAATTGTAAATTAGAGTAATTATGCTTTTATGCTTAGTTAAATAATTAAATATTTAGTTGCATGGATTATTGTGATGTAAATATTTAAGTTATTTAAATTAATATTTTATTAATTACATGTGCAAGATTTGGTTGAAAAAGTATTTTCAAACTCAAGAGATCTCAACTTGAATTTAGGAGTCAAAGTTGAGTTGTGCAAGTAATTAGATATTTTAATTATTAATTGTTATTTTCTTTCAATTTTGGAGAGGAGTCCTTTTAGGAGTTAACTGAATGTGTTGTCATCAAGGTTTGCTTGATTAGGGGAAATGGATCCTCATTAGGGGGATTCTTCTCTCATTTGAACATAATAGGTTTTTGGGAGCATTTTTGGAAGCTTTGGTGTGTGCTTGGTTTAGGAGCATAATTTTATAATTCTCCTTGCTTGGATTTTGCATTGTGTGTTCTTCAACAGATTTTGAGGTAGGGTCTTGTCCATGTCAATTCTGGTTTTTGGATCCATGTCTTCTATACATCCGAAATATTAAGAATCTTTTGTTTGGTCATTTCTTGCTTGATTATTCTGTGTGGTTGAAGTTTTCAATTGGAAAGTAATGTTTTAGATCAAATTCGTGTTTTACTCAAGCTTGCATGTCAGATATGTGTTTATGGGCACAAAGGGTTTCATTTTATAGCATTAAATGTAAAAGGGTATTAGGGTTTCTAGTTTAAAATCATTTTTGAAATATATGTTTATGGAAATCTAGATCCCTGATTTTAAAAGGAAAATACATATCAGTATAGTAAGGAAGTACTGTCAAAATTTCATCCGATAATTCCCTATAGATCTCTTAGAAAATGATAAATTGAAATGGTCTATAGTAGAACTATAGAATAGAAAAAAATAAATCCCCCTTTGTAAATTGTTCATTGGGAAAAATTAATTGGAGGGAAAAAAATGCTCTCTGTAAAAAAAATATACAGAGATAAATAAAAATACACCAGTCAAATAAAATTGGTTAAAATATATATATATATATATATATAATTAAAAAATAAAAAATGTAAAAAAATAAAATATAACTTTGTGAAAAGTTGTTTTGTTTTAAATTAAAAAAAACCATTTGGCAAAGGGCGGGTGGCAGGGGCCACCGCACCCCCCCCAATGGAGCTGGCGGGCTGTTCGGCTCGGCAGCCGAAGCTGTCGGCACGGCAGTTGGCGTCGGCCGACAGTCAAGTCGCGCCTCCCTTTAAAAGGGGGTCGGCGAGTGTTTAAACCAGGGTGGGGGCCACGGGACCCCCCCCAAATAATTGTTTTAACTTTTAGTTTATTTTATCAATACGTAAATTTACTTTTTTATAAATAAGTTTTTATAATATATATTAAGAAAATTGTTTGTTATATTAAATGTTAATTATAAATTTATTAAATACATTTTTTCTTTATTTAATAAGTTTTAATTTAATATGATAATTGTTAATTGTATTTAATGTATTAATTATTAGTTTAAAGTTAATAGTTCTTGTCTCATTATTAACTTGGAATTAATATATTAATTGTTAAGATACAATTAATTTATCAACATGTGTTATTAATTAATAGGTTTAATTATTTGGAATTAATTATTGTTAATTTTTTATTCAATAATTCTAAGGTGAGGTCGAGATTTTAGGAATGAATAATTGGTTTGATATAATTAATGGACACTTTGATTTGATTATTTTAAATATGAGAGGTAGTTTTAAATGGGTTCTAAACAAGTTATCTTAAATATTTCAGATTAATTTATTGTTTAATGGAGATTATATACAAGTTATTTGTGAATGATTACCTGTTCATAGTTCATTTTTCAGTCCTTTGGGACGTTTGTATTCTATGCATCCTTATGGTTCTCTTTTGCGTATATGTGTAATTATGGGGGCATTAGATGACCTAGGGTGTATACAGAGGCCGAGAAGGGAAATGTTTATCATTTCTGTTACTTTAAGGCGTGAGTGTTCATGTTATCACCCTAAATCGACCATGTGACCTTTTCGATCTTGTTATCATGCTTTCGGGTATCTGTTGGGCTAGATGACCCTAGCATTTAATCTAGAGGTTTTCGGGATTATACTTTCTACATGGTGTTTTATGCAATGCCATTTGTGTTTATATGATGATGTCATAGTCCTTATTTCCTATACCCAACCTAATTTTGTTATGATGTACTTTATGGTCTTATGAGTATACTGTGGATGTATTTATGGTTATTGAGAACCTATGTGCTCCTGAATGGGCAGGATGCGATTTGTGGTGTGTATATCTTTATGTATTGATCTTGAGCCTAGGCAGGTTAACTAAGTGTATAGTGGAGAAGTGGCTTGCAATGGGGGTTCAGGACTCTAAGTGGTTACTAGGTAAACCCAATGGCAAGTTACTTAATAAGTGAAATATATGATACATTAAAGAGGTTTTAAATGAACTAATAAGATGTCTAAGTCTCTACCCATGCCTTGATTTTTGTCGCATGATAGGATGGGAGTTGGGATCCTTGTCTACGCGAAAGGATCACCGAGCCACATAGTTTCACCTAGAGGCTAGGGTCAAGAGGTACTACTAGGGTTACCTTCAAGGTTGGACTTATGTGATGACACTTCCCTATATACAGCTTAGGTTATCCTATGTGTGTCGGTTGCATTTGGTGTTGTTTAGTATTCTTTGTTATGGTTTAGATTACTTCTAGGATCTTTCTTTGCATTAAAGTATGAGGTCATGTGTACCTTGTTTGTATTCTTGTTGTATACCCCGTGTGATGGGTCTGTTACTATCTCCTCAGCGCGGTGGGAGTGGACCTTTGGTTCCACATGGTCAGGTGGTAGTGATTCTTATTACCATTGACATTCTGACAGATTCTTCTTCATGCTTGGATGTTCCTTGTTGCAGTTTCAGCTTCCTAGTCTTTTGGAGACTTGTTCAGTTACTTCAGATGTGTTTTTCACCATATGTTTATATTGGTTATCATCCTTGGAGGATGCATTGTATTGATTATTTTGTATTAATACATACCCTGCGATTTGTGTAGTGGATGTTGATTAGGTAGTATATCTTATGGTATCAGTTGTATATGTAATCTTTATTATGGGATGTATGTAATCGGTTTCAAATTATGTAACTTTTATGTCAGTTCTTTGTTATTGTAATCGTAGATTAGTTTATTTAAGTAATTCTATGTCAAGGAACCCTCAAGGAATGTTAATCATGTATGAGCTGTATTTCATTTACATCATGTACTTCATTGTGTTGCTTCCACATTGTTATTAATATTATTGTAAACATTTAAAAAAAAATTATTCTATGAACTTAGTGTCGTGTTTGGGTTAAGTTCTCCTAGGTTCCCTGACGGGGCATTACATCTTCTCCTTCAGAATCTCTTCAGCGTCTATTTTCTCTTCTCTTCACCCCACAATTTGTAATGAATTGGGTTGTCTCTTTATAGACATGATTCACCATTTCTTGGCTTTCTTGATCTTGGCGTGATCCACAATTCTTGCCAATTAGATTTAAAGCAAAACTCCAGTTTTATCTCGTAGAGATCTTATTGCCAACTAGACAAAGAATATTTAAATCCATTACTTATCCTTTACATTATCTTATTGTTTAAAAAAATGATAAGTATCAGTTAAGTATATTTATAGCTCTTGACAGCTAATCATTTTGTTATTTATGGACTCTTTGTTCTGTCAGTCAATACTTCAGTTAGTCGTTGGTGATAATTGACTATTCCGTCAGTGTGACTTTAGTTATCTTTGGGATCTCCATCCGTCAGGAAACACTGTAATTTTGTCCGTCAGGTTACACTGTGTTTTTCTCATCAGGAAACACAGATACTTTGCTCATCGGTAATGTTATGCATTTGCTTGTCGGGTAACACTATGACTTTACTCTTTTACTCTGTCTGTCGGTGTGCACTCTGTCGGTATATACAGTCACTTTGTGAATATTTGATTTATATGCATTACTGATAGTATAGCCTTTGATTCATTGGTTCTTTGAAGTCTTTAGAAGTATCTCCATGACCATACAGATTATATCAAGTTGAAATCAATGATAATACAATACATTAACTAATTTAATGCCTTGCATGGCCATCAACTTAACATCTTCAAACATTCAATCAGTTATAGTTCATCACAGTGTACCATGAAAGATAGAGAACCCCAAGAGAAAATTCACAGTGATACCCAAGAAAGTTACCCAAGCAAACATTACCGAGCAGAACCAAAGTGTAACCCAAGCAGAACTGAATGTCACAGTGTTTGCCGACGGATAGACAACCCCGATAGACAGAGATGCCTAAGGACAATTGAAGTCAAAACTGAGCTAAATAGGAATTAAACATCGATAAGAAATAAAGTTCATAAATGAAAAAAGACTTAGCTGGCAAGAGCTAATTATGGAGTTAACTAATTGATCACATTGTTTTCATCGACAAGTTAAAAGCTAAAGATAAGCTAGAGATTAAAGATAGTTTTATTCCATTTTTCAAGGAGAAATGTGTGGTATAAAACTAAAGCAAGATTTAAAGTAAGAATGGAGAGAATTGCATATCACACCAAGAACAAGAAAGTCAAGGACTTAGAAACTGTGAAATTATGGCTATAAGAGAGACAAGCTAATTCATTATAAATTAGGTTTGAATAGAGAAGAGGATGTTGAAGAGAATACTTGTGAAGAGACTTTATATAGTCCTGATCAAACAAGCTGAAGAACAGAGCTAAAGATTTCTATAGACACCGAGCAACAAAGAAGCAACAGCATCACCGAGCATAAAGAAGTGGAGAAAAAGAAAAGAAAAGAAACATTGATCAGAAAGGTATTATGATCTTACAATAGATCTGAACATCTACAAGTTTAAGTTGTATATATGAACAGATCATATATTGTTTCAGTTTAGCCATTGATTCAGCAAATCTCTTAACAGAGTGGGATTTAACTATCCTTTATATATTGAGATACATCCCAAGGAGTATCAAAAAGTTTCTCATGAAGATAGCATAGTTAAATGCCAGATATCAAGTGACAAACTATTATATTTGAATCCTCTAACAAGGTTTCACTTAACAGTGTGTTTGTAACCTTTAACAGGGTTGGCTCTTCACCGAGCTCACTTTAGAAGAGTGAAAATTTTGGGTTGCTGGTCCCAACTGGTTTTTCCCTTAAGAGGGTTTCCACGTTAAAAAACCATGTTTCAAATGTGTTTATGGTTCATTAATTTAATGTTTTTCTTTACACATTACTAAAATAGGATTGATTGGTAAACACTAAGTTATTTATTGTATTTTGGTAAAGGCTAGATTGCTATTCGATAAAGATTAAGAATTAGGTTTAACAGTAGACTCTGAGCAGTAGTTATTTGATAAGATTATTTAAGGGCATACATCTTTTAGGACTAAAGATAACTAGAGCTTTATAGTTGTAGTATAAATTTTTGAGGCCATTGATTCACCCACGCCCCCCTTAGTTATTCTAACAAATCCTACACATCTAAAGCTATACTAGAGTTAGTCCATACTGACTTATATGGACCAATGAGAACAAAAAGCTATTATGGTGATAGACACTTCATTCTGTTTGTTGATGACAATTATAGGATGATGACTATCATGTTCTTAAAAGAGAAATGTGAAGAATTTAAGATGTTCAAATGGTATAAATCTATAGTTGAAAAGAAAAGTGGAAAAGAACTGAAATGTTTAAGATCAGACAGAGGAGGACAATTTATTTCTGATGAATTCACTAGCTTTTGTAATGAGCATGGAATTACAAGACAGGTTTCTGCACCGAGAACACCACAGCAAAATAGGATTGCTGAAAGGAGGAATAGATCAATTTTTGATTGTTCCAGAACACTGATGATTGAAAAAGGCATCGCACAAACATTATTCTAGAGAAGTTGTAAGTACTATTGTCTATACACTGAACCTGGTTCAATCAAAGAAAGACACCTTATGAGCTATGGTATGGATACACACCAAATTGAGTTACTTTAGAATTTTTGGAAGTCAATGTTATATATTGAAAGATGATAGAAATGGTAAAATTGACTCTAAAAGTGATGAAAGAATATTTCTAGGATATTCTACCAAACAAAAGCTTATAAATGTGTGAACAAATCCTCTAACAAAATCATTGAAAGTGAAAATGTTAAAGTGGATGAATTTGCTGAGAAAAGTGATGAGGAAAGAAGAAAGGAACCGAAAGATTACAACATATATGTCTAAATTGAAGAACCTGACACTTTTCCTAAGCAATATTGTAAAGCTACCGGGTGACAGAACAATGCAACCAAGCAATAGGCTGCACACACCAAGAATTGGGAAAATGATCACAATGTTGAACAGAGCGATGAAAATCAAAATGAAGGTCAAACTGATGATCAAAATGATGAACAGAGATCTGAAAGTGTACTTTCTAAATATGTCAGAAGATACCATCCACAGGACCAGATCATTGGAGACAAAAGAGCTGAAAAAAGAACAAGAAGTAAGTCACTTAACACTAGATTTTTGATTTGTGATTTTGAGCCTAAATCTATTAATACCGCACTTGAGAATCAAGAATGGGTTAGTGCTATGAAAAAAGAGATTGAACAGATTGAGAAGAACAAAAAATGGACATTAGTACCTAGACCGGGTGACAAAAATGTCATTGGTACCAAATGGATATTCAGAAACAAACTAAATGAGAATGGAGAATTCGCAAGGAACAAAGAAAGATTGGTATGCAAAGGGTATGCACAAGAAGAAGGTATTGACTATGGAAAAACATTTGCATCCATTTCTAGAATAGAAGGAGTAAGAATTCTACTTGCTTATGCTTCTTTTAAATGATTCAAAATATACCAAATGGATGTTAAATCTGCATTTCTAAATGGAATACTAGAAGAGGAGGTATACATTGAACAACCTGAAGGGTTTCTCGATCCTAACAAGAGGAAAATGGTATGTAAACTACACAAAGCCTTGTATGGATTGAAACAAGCACCAAGAGCATGGTATGAAAGATTTCATTCTTATCTCACTAGTATTGTATTTGTTAGAACAAGTGATAACAGTAATCTATATTTGAAAGGAGAAATTGATGATAAAGTTTTGATTGCTGAGATATTTTTTGATGATATCATATTTGGAGGTAATGATATGCTATGCAAGTCATTTGCTGATGAAATGAGAAAATCATTTGAAATTTCAATGTTTGGAGAGATCAATTTTTTTCTTGGTCTACAGATTCTACAACAGGATGCAGACATCTACATCACACAATCCAAATACATAAAACAAGTTTTGAAGATATTCAAAATGGAAGACTCCAAACCAGTTGGAACACCTATGGAAACTAGATGCAAATTGAAAAAGGAAGACAAGAAAACTGAGGTAAATCAAACCTTATACAGATCTATGATTGGAAAACTAATGTATGTTGTACATACTAGACCTGATATAGTACATGCAGTTGGTATAGTTGCAAGATTCTTTGCTAATCCCAAGGAAACACACATGACTATTGTCAAAAGAGTTTTGAGATATCTTAAGAATATTGAAGACTATGGTTTGTGGTATAATAAAGAAGGAAAATTTTAGCTACAAGTCTATACTGATGTTGATTGGGATCTAAACATAGATGATAGAAAGAGCACAACAGGAGGAGCATTATTTATGGGTGACAGACTTGTCACATGGATAAGTAAAAAGAAAGGATGCACGTCTCAATCAACTACAGAAGCAGAATATGTGGTTGTTGCTACAAATTTCTCTAACATTGCATGGATCAAGCAATTTATGAAAGGTATGAATGAATAAATTATTGACCCAGTAATTATCTATTGTGATAATACTAGTTCTATAAACATCTCAAAGAACCCTGTGATGCATGCTAAGACAAAGCACATAGCTATTAAGTATCATTACTTGAGGGAAAAAGTAAAAGAGAAAGAGGTAATACTGGAATATGTACAACCAAAAAAACAATTAGTAGACATATTCACAAATCTATTCCCAAAAGATACATTTGAGTACCTGAGGAATAGACTAGGGGTTCGACCCTTGTCTACTAGTCACTAAGCTGACTTGGAGGTTGCATCAGCCTACACATTATCAAAAGATCAATCATGTTGATGCAAGCTAAGCTATGGACTTCAATGATATATCAGTCCACTCAAGGGATAGAAACTTTTTAAGGGAGAAAAATATTGTTGGCTACTACAGAGCTATATTGTTGATGGAGAGGAGATTCAATGAATATATTTTTGTTTGGAATTATTGTCAGAGAGAGAGAGAGAGAGAGAGATTTAATGAAATATCCATCATGGAAAAGTACATCTAGAGGGAGAGAAGAATCAATGAAATATATATCCATCGGGGATACAATTCATGTTAGGAATAAGGTGTCTCAACCTTGTATATTTCCTTACATTTGATATTATTTTTTTTGTATTTAATTGTTTGCAAATAATTTATTTAAGTTTGATATCCGTTCTATCATTTAGTTGAGTGGGCATGTATTTTCACTCCACTTGGAAGATGACAAGGATGATCAAACTTGGTCTAGGTGAATAGAGGTTATTTTCCAAATGTCAGCACTTTGGACAATGTGTAAGGTAATCATGATTGAAACAGTTATGATGGATTCCTATGATGGTCATTAATATTTGTAAGAGATAATTGTGAAATATTTGATGATAGGTGAAGACATGCAAGATATGTGGCAACTGATTATGTTGAGTAATGTACACTCTTTTGCAATGCATAAAACCCTAAAAAAATTTGGAGTTCCTATTTTTCTGGAGAATGGTAAAACCCTAATATGGTTATCTTTGGAAGTTGCCCTAAAAAGGGAAGCACATGATATAAGAATTTTTGGGTTGCAAATCACAGAGTGAAGTTAGTGTATTGTTGGAATGTTGTTATGTTGCTAGATTTGTCTTCAAGTGTCGATTATCTCCTGAAAGAACTTGCATTGCAAGTGTATTGTAAACAATAATAGTTTTGATTAATACATTGTGCAGGTTTTGGAGTGCTGGGGTTTTTTACCAAAAGGTTTTCCCTGGGGTAAATCATTGTGTCATTCTCATTTTTCTATGTATGCATGTTATTGTATTATCATTCTGTAATTGATAAGGGTTAAATATAAATTTGCATGATCCTCTTCTCAGGAGTTTAGCGTAGGGAACTATTTTCCACACACTTAGTTTCCTTTCAATTCAAAGGGAGAGAAATATCCAAAGGGAGAGAAAGATTCAAAGAAAGAGACAGAATCAGAAAATAGAATTGCTACACCTATCCATTGAAGGGAATGAAGAAAGGCACTCTGCAAGAATTAAATCTAAGCTAGAAGAGCTTACCGAGAGTCAGATATTTGAATTGGTTATAGAACAATAAGTTTGGTATGTTATGGCATGTTTTACATTACATATTTCATAGTATGTTTCCATCAATTCCAAAGGGAGAGATTGATGAACTATAACTGATTGAATATTTGAAAATGATAAGTTGATGATCATTGAGTTGCAGAAAGTAAATGCAAGACATTAAATCAGTTAATATATTTTACTGTCATTGATGTCAACTCAATATGTTATGATTTTTCATACGCATAACAACACTTGAACATCTAAAGAGACAAAATTTTTGTCGTCGGTAAAGGTATACAATGAGTGACGGGGTTACCCGAGAATAGTGAACCCCGAGCAGTTCACAGTGTTTCCCGATGGACAGTCAACACCGATGGACAGTGTTACCTGAGAGACACAGTGGTACCTGAGGAAAGTGTTACCTAAGATCATTAGTACTTGAGAAAGTGGTACCCGAGAAAACAAGATTTGATGACCAAAATCAACTAGAGTTAGAAAATGACAAAACTACTTAGCTGGCAGAGCTATATTTAGAGTTAACTAATTGATTTCTTTATTTTCATCAATTAGTAGAACTAAGGATAAGAAGAAGATTTAAAGTTAGTTTTATTCACAGGTGTCAAGGAAAAATCTACGAAATAAAACTAAAGCAAAGCTTTAAATATTAAAGTAATGCATGGCGGGATTTGCGGATCAAGAAGCAATCTACATCAATAACAAGAAAGACAAGGAGATTGAGCGGCTAAATCATGTCTATATAAAGAGACAAGTAATTCATTATGAAAAATAGATGAATGTTGAATATAATTCTATTGAAGATATAAATCTTCATGTAAATCTAATCATACAGGCTGAAGAACAGAGCCAAAGGAATTCTGCAGACACCGAGCAACACAAGCAAGAGCATTCACCGAGCAAAAAGAAGAAAGAAGGGGAGAAAAGGAATTGAAGAGAACATTGATTAGAGAGGTATTATGGACTAAAAATAGATCTAAAAATCTACAAGTTAAAGTTTTATTATTGAACAGATCATTTATTATTTCATTTTAGCCATTGATTCAGAAAATATCTTAACTGAGTGGGATTTAACCATCCTTATTGTATTGAGATACTCAAGAGTATCAAAAAAATTTCTTGTTGACAGCATAGTGAATGCTAGTTCAAAATACAAACTGTTAGTTTTGAATCCTCTAACAAGGTTGCACTTAACATTGTGTTTGTAACCTTTAACAGGGTTGGCTCTTCACCGAGCTCACTTCAGAAGAGTGAAAATTTTGGGTTACTGGTCCCAAGTGGTTTTTCCCTTAACAGGATTCCAGGTTAAAAATCTATTTGTCAAATGTGTATTTCTTTCATTCCATTGATATTTTACTTTACATATTACTAAAACTGGATTGGTCGGTAAACACTAAGTTTAATTGTTGCTATTCGGTAAAACCTAGAAAAAGATAAATAGTATATCTAACCGAGCAGTATATATTTGATAAGATTACTTAAAAGAATACATCTTTAAGTACTGAAAGATAAATAGAGGATATTATATTTTTTATATAAGTTTTGGTTGGATTATTGGAATTATTTTCAAGGCCACTGATTCACCCCCCCCCCCCCCCCCCTTAGTTATTCTAACACTACCAAAGTTGTGTACAATCCAAAATTCTACCTACTTCCCTTAGAAACTTGAAATAATCTAGAACTCTAAACAAATTTCCTGATGTACTCATGAATTTGATGCCAAAAATAATTCTCACTTACCAAATCCATTATCTTGTCAATGCCACAGTGTCTAGCTAATCCACCATAATTATTTTCCCTAATCAGACTATCGCCCATTGAACTTCTAGGTATACACAATTGAATTCCTCTAAATAACATACCATCTTGAATGAAATAGTCTAACCATTTTCTTTGGTCTATTGCAACAATTTCTCTACTATCTCTCCAAGTTTTTGCAAAGTCAAGATCTCCCACATACAAGGTCTTCAACTCATCAAATCCCAATACCTCAACTCTCATCTCTATCATTAAATTCCTTCTTCTACTCAAAGCATCAACAACTCTATTTGATTCCTATGTTTAAACATGAAAGTATAACTCTACAAGAACTCAACTCAACTCATGTGTCTTTGATTTAACTTACCTTGAATGTTCAAATATTGCAATGATTGATGATTAGTGTATAACACAAACTCCTTAGGTAATAAGTAATATCTCCACTTCTTCAAAGCTTGAATTATGGCATAGAACTCTTGATCATAAACTGAATAGCTTCTCTTTGCATCATTCTACTTCTCACTAAAATAAGCAATAGGTCTACCTTCTTGACTCAATATTTCTCCAATAACATTCCCACTTGCATCATAGTCCACTTGAAATACTTTAATGAAATTAGGTAGTGCCAACACAGGTTGTTCTATCACATTTTTTTCATCAACTCAAAGATTCCTTATGCTCCACTTGTCCACTTAAATTCCTTCTTATCCCCTCTCATTGTCTCATTCATATGGCTACAAACTGAACTAAATTTTATCATGAACTTCTAGTAGAAACTAGTCAATCCATTAAATGATCTTACCTCTCCAAAAATTTAAGGTTTTGGCCACTCAACAATTGCTTTAACCTTCACAGGTTCCATCTTCAATCCATCTACTGAGATGACAAATCCCAAGTACACTAACTCTTCCTTGATGAAAGTACACTTCTTGATGTTTATCAGCAACTTCTCTTCTCTTAATCTCTATAATACTTGTCTCAAACTAAATAAATGATCCTTTTTTGAGTTACTAAAAAATAGGATGTCATCTAAGTAAACAATCACAAACTTTCCCAATAATCTCTTCAATACCTCATTCATCAATCTCATGAAAGTACTTGGTGCATTGGTCAGTTGAAAGGGCATCACCAACCATTCATACAATTCATTTGTCTTGAATGTAGTATTCAACTCATCACCTTCTATGATTATGATCTAATGATATCTACTCTTCAAATCAATCTTGGTAAAATATATGGCTCCACTCAAACAATCCATTATTTCATCCATCCTACGTAAAGGAAACCTATACTTCACTGTGATTGTGTTTATGGCTCTAGAATCAGTACACGTTTTCCATTCTTCATTATTTTTAGGTGCTAATAATTCAAGTACTATGCAAGGACTCAAAATCTCTGTGAATAATCCTTTCTTCAACAATTCTTTCACTTGCCTATTAAATTCTTTATTTTCTGTCAGTTTCATCTAATGTGCTACTTTGTTTGGAAAACTAGCTCTAAGGATTACATCCATGTAATGACTAATACTCCTCATAGGTGTAAATCCATCAGGCACGTTATCTAATATTATGTCTTCATACACTGTTAACAAATCCTTTATCTCCTTTTGTTGTTCATCTTTTGATCCTAAATTAGGATTCTTAGGAATCAAAGCATAACGAATACTATCACTTTTCAAATCATCCAATAATTTCCTTCTGTTGACCAGAAAAACTCTAACACTGGTACATATCTCACTCTTAGGAGTCTCTATCAAAGGAAACAACACTTGCTTTATCCCATTAGTAATAATAGTATACCTAATCTTCCTTCCATCCTGCAAATCTTGTCTATCATATTTTCATGGTCTACCCAACAAGATATGACACGCATCCATAGGCATAATATCACAAAGAACTTTATCATGATAAGATCTAATCTTAAATTTCACCCAACATTGTTCACTTACCTATACCTTATGATCATCTTGTATCCATTCTATCTGATAGGGTTTGGGATGCTTCAATCTTCACAACATCAAAGTTTTTACCAATTCCTTGGAGGCTAAGTTATCTAAACTACCATTGTCGATCATCACCTTGCAACATTTACCTTAAAATTTGCATCTTGTCTTGAACAAACTCCTCCTCAAAAATCATTCTTGATGTATCTCTTCATGATATAGGGATCTCCTTACCATTAGGGATTCTCCATCCTCTGGTTGATTCAAAGATTCAGTAAGATTTTCTCCAATAAATGCATTCCTTCAATTTTCCTTTGTCCTCTTTATTGGACCTCCTTGAGTGTATTCAAAATATTGATGTCCTTCACCACCACATTTAAAATAGGTAACTCTAAACATTCTTCTATCATATCTCCTATAACTTCATGATCCACCACCTCTATGGAAATTCATTTCAACCCTATTGTATGAACTCTCTTCCTTACTATCTGCCTTACCCTTGTTCTAATTTTCAAATGATCTTCCTCCTCTAAAGGATATTCCTCTTTGTCTTTGTTCATGTCTTTTGTTCAACTTCTCCTCATCTTTCAAGGCATATTGATAAGATTCTTCTACACTCTACAAATTGACCAAATGAATCTCATCTTGAAGAGATGTCCTCAAACCATTAAAATACCTTTCAACCCTTTCAACATCATTATCTGTATGACCAGATCTGTTATGTAATTTGTAGAATTACTTCGTATACTCCTTCACACTAAGATCCTTCTATTTTAGGTTTTGCAATTTCCTAAACAAACATATTTGGTAATTAGTAGGTAAGAACTTGGCCTTTAATTTATTCACCATCCTATCTCATGACTTGATTTTCTCCTTGCCTCTTCTTTTCATATCAATCTACAAATGATCCTAGCATAAGGATGCATGAACTTTAAACTTTGTGTAACCATATTTTACCTTCTTATCTTCACTTGTACCCTCAAATTCAAATTATTTTTCCATCTTTGTGATCTGTTCAAGCAACTGGTCTTAATCTAACTAGCCATAATAGTTGGGTGGATTAAAATGAGGTTTTGTGTTCACCCTAGTTATGACTCTTAGGTTTCTTTCATCTCTATTTTCAAGTTCTGATGCTTCTTCTTCCTCAATTTCCTCTTCATCCTAGCTCACATCATCAATGTGTCTACTTCTTCTTTGAGCTGCTTCCACAACTTCCAATTTGGTTGTTATTTGTCTCAAAATTACCACCATAGTTGGATTTTCATCTCTCCTTCCATGAACCATCTTGCAAAAGTCCTCTGTAATTTTTGGTCATATCTTCACTCTGCCACCCTCCAAAAAACAAATCTAGGGCTTCGCAACTTCTACAATAGAGATCAACTTCTCAAGGAATGAAAACTTGCACTGATACCACTTGATGCACTCACCGTAGGAGGTACCTCAAAAATATTATTCTACATCATGCAGTAAGATTCACACAATGGAATAAATAACTGAAAATACAAGGAACTAAGAGAATTCCATATCGTATGTTCGCTTCATTAAAAACTCATGCAATTACAAATAATTGGCCAACAACATGTAGTCTTACATTCCAGTCATATAGGCATGGTTATAGATTTAAATCCAGATCTATCCTTAAATTTGAACCTTCAAGGGGATATCTATCTTATAGATACCTCAACAAAGATAAATTACATCAATTTATAGAGCCTTTGCAAGAATCATGTCGGTCAGGAAAAAAAACATTTTCCCAGGTAAGGAAAACGTAATACAAAATATAGATCATGGCCTAAATCTTGATGAAATTAACCAAAATTATCCACAATGAATAATAAACCCAAAGTTAGATCAACCACAAGATTAGGAACATTGAAAGATGCACCAAGAAGCTTCACAAATCATGCAATTTCTTTGTGTGATAAAAAAACTCCAATCTAGCTGTTAAACATGAAGAACACACAAGTCTGAGCAAGAATCCATTATATCTCTGCTACGAAGTAATAAATCAAGGTGCAAGCCTAAAAAGTGTAAAACATGATATCTGGAACTTTCCATGAGGTCCACAATAGAAAAATAGCCAACTCGAAGGAACACCACATAAAACACAAAAACTGGCAAAACATAAACAAACTAAAAAGAAAATATATTTGGTTGATGCAAGATTTCCAAGAACCCAAGATGTTCCTACATCATGAACCAAGCATTTCCAAAAGAAGATGCACATCTATAGTTGTTCATTCTTGGAATATTCATCAATTTAAGAATGTTGTAGATTTCAAACATCAAATAGAGCAATCAAATGTCAAACATAGTAACATTATAGCCATGAGTTTGGAGCAAAAAAAATTCAATATTAACACATGGGGTTTTTGTGTCTCTAATATTTTCCACATAACTCTGAGTCAAGCTCCAATTTTGGGTGAGAATAGAGTCATGAGAGACACATTTTGAGCATGCAAAAAATAGTTTCTTTCTTCTTGCACGAGATTGAACATCAGTTAGCAATACTTTGAGATTAAGTTTAGGATAAATTACTTGTTTTAACTTAATTTTATCAAATAAAACTTCAATTATTTTTCCATGAACCCTATATAGTTGGCATTCTCTAGATGTAAAATCTATTTAAACTCATTCAATTTTCATTGTAAAGAGTTGGAAAACTTTTATGTAGATATTATGGGAAAATGTACTTCAATTATAGTGTGAAATTCTAGTGAACATTGTGAATTTTTCAGTTAAATCATATTCAAAACATTTTTTGGCATGTATTTTTGTTTCTCTAAATGATTCCAATTTGGTATTTGATGATTTTGTATTCATTTTTTTCAATCTGATAACCTAGTTGAGTCTTTCTTTGAATGCATTCAATAGGATTTTGTCTCACATGGGTACGGCCATGTGGTTTTAATGAATTCTAAAAATCATAAATAAGTATAATTCTTTCAATGATTTTTGCACTATAAGTGTATAAACTTTAGGTTTCTAATTTGTGCATGAGCTTTTTGATATTCAACTTAATTGTCTAATACAAAAAATCAATATGATGATTCTCATTATCTACATGGTTTAGAATTTGCTTCATTCATTTCTTGTAAGAGGTAGTCAAGTGAATTGTTTCTTTCATGATCCATATTAGGATAGGTCATTATAGTTAATTCACTTCATTTATAGATTTGATTCCTATCAATGTAATTCTAAAATCCTAACAAAACAAATCATTTTTTAGAGACATAATATTATGGTGTAGTTAGACTTTAAGAATTACCAACAAATGCCTCTTGAATAAATAAGCATGTGACCTAACTAGACTATAACATATGGATAAGACCTAGCTCACAAGGAACCTTGGAGTGATTCTAATCACTTTTCAAGAGAGATAATTCATCTTTACATATCAGTCAGCAAGAATACTTTATTTCTTTGGCAAACAAAATCTTTAAATATTTGTTGAAATATTCAGATCTGGGCACGCATGTGAGGTCCTAAGAGCATAAAATGTACAAGTAAATATTGTTAGAATAGTCCCAAAGGATAACTGAGAGGGGGGGGTGAATTAGTTATCAATAACTTCAGTTCTTTTTACTTCTTTAACTTTAGAATACAACAAAGCAAATGCATAATCAGATAACACAGTACTCAACACACAATTTGATTATGGGGAAACCAAATGGTAAAAACCCCAGTGGGAATTAGCACCCACAATAAACTATAATTGTTTGTAGTAATCCCTGTTAGAA
>MU223269.1:9794-56080 GCA_018584345.1 Thuja plicata
ACATGAAGATTAACAAACATGAGAAAGTGAATGACACTTTCATAGACATCATAGGTGCTATAAAGAGATGCTAAAAGAAGCATAATGAGAAAAATAGCCATACACCAAAAGAACTTCATAATGAATGAAATGCAAGAAGTAATTTTATATTTTTTTTAAATGTGAATTATAATCTAAGATGTAAATCTAACACCAAAGAGAAGGATTTGTCAATCGCGGGTTCACCAAAATGTAACATAAAAAAATATATATTTAGTTATGTTGTTATGTGTGTGTAGTGTTGTGATTTTGGTGTTATGTTACTAAAATGTAAAGGAGTAGAATTGTGGTTTAAGGAGAGGGTTTGAATTGTTAATTGTTATTTGTGTTGGTTGTATATTGCAATTGTAATTATGATTAAGGGAAGATAAGATGCTCATTTTTTTCACCCTCAAATACACAAATAGGATATCCAACTTTGATCAACCCCAAAGGGTTAATACACAAATGAATGCAATATTTGGAAAGAGACCAAGAAAAGGGATCTTAAATTCTATAAAGTGATTGATTAATATGATTAATGATAGTATTTGAAAAGAATAGGAGAAAGAACCAACCTTACAAAGTGGCAGATCAAAGATTGCTATTTTCTGAGATCTGTAGACTATTTCTAGAGATGCTAACAGTTTATACCGAACTGGAACAGAGAGACGGACAAAACCCAAAAATATTTTTCTGTTTTGATGTCATCTTATGAAAAAGGTCGACCCTGTACCACTTTTTCCAACTCGATCTACTCAACTCTGAAAGTGTCCCTGTTCGCACAGTCTAAAAGAAATCTGAAAAGGGTATCCAGATCTGGCCTCAGATTTACAGTCCCGAACCTGTACCTACAAGAAAAATATTTGTTTGTTGTTGGGGATGGGTTTACCTTAGTCAAACCCCAATTTAGGAATTAACCTTGAAATTAATAAATTATGGAAAGCTAACAAGTAGTAGAATTGAATCTTATAGTCAAGCTATGATATTGAATATATATGCAAGTGTAATTCAAATGTAGCAAGTATGTAAATATGAAAGCATGGACTTTAGAAGCCATAAACCTCCATGATTGTATGCTTGGAATCCACCTTGAAATAGTTTTGAGGATGCACAAAGGATCTTGAAGGAAGATCACACCATCATGATGGCTTGATCTAGGGTTTGAATGATGAATCTTGAATGTTTGCACCTAATCCCTTCAAAGGCTTGAAAGCTTGAATCCTTGATCTTAATGGGAGAAATTGAATTCTTGAGAAGAAGACTTGAACACCTTGAGAACAATGGATGCTTGAGAAAAATCTTTATTAGAGCCTTTTGCACTTGGAAGACTTAGTTCGCTTGATGATGGTTAGAGGAAATGAGAGGAGAAGGCTCCCTTTTATATGAAATTAGGGCACGATCTTATAAGGAGGCCTACATAGGATAATTAAATCATCATCTAAGCCTTTACCCCTAGGAGATGACCTATATTAAATATAATTTAGGAATCAACCAATTCAGAACCCGAAACAGCCGACCCGAAAGCGGGAGAGAACTTTTTGCAAAGACCGACATCCAGGAAACTGTGGGATTCTAGGTTTGGGACCTTGGGAATGGGTCAAGGTTGGCCCTATCCTAGGATAGGGTAAAGCTCAACCCTATCCTAGGGTAGGGTCAAGGTTGACCTAGTTCCAGAAGGTCGACCCTGTCCCTGCATCCCAGAAACAGAGTCCTGCAACCCAGAATGCAGAAATCAGTCCCGAAAGTGGTATAAGGAGGAGAAGATCAGGGGGAGATGATGCAGAAATGGGGGGATGGTGTAATGGAGGTCAAATAAATCCCCTAAGGAGGGCTAAATTCTCTTAACATGGAAGTGCTTCCATTTTAAGATGATACACTTACCATCTGGGTCTCTTGACCTATTTGCAACATCTTTATTTTCTTTGTCAGATGTTGATTGATCTCCTTTAGATTAGTGATGTTATCTTCTAATGTATCTAATGTATTACTTGCATTTGATCATGAAGATTCAAAGAAATCTGGAATCTCTTCTTCTTGATAGTCTTTTTCATTGTTCCGGGTAGCCATACCTTTTCTCTCATCCAGTAGCTCTCTCATCTTGATTCTTGCTTCTTTATACTATTCATAGAACATCTGTATCTCAAGATTTTTGTTCTCAATATTCTTATCAAGTTTTTACTTCTCCATTGTATGATCTTTGCTCTTAAGCCTTTAAGCTTTCCAAGAAGAGACTAAGCTCTGATACCAATTGTTGGAATTAATGGGAAGTAGTACTGAGAGGGGAGGGTGAATCAGTACCTCTAAAACTTTTAACACCTCTGGTAATTCATCATTAGTAATCATTCAATTCTGTATTACCAACCATTATTGTTATTCTTTCTTATGCATGTATTGTTTTTTCACAATCTTTAATAGTTTTCAAAAGTCATAAAAACATTCATGAAAATGATAAACACATAACACAAGATATGGTATCACAGAAAAATCCTATTAGGAAGTAGAAACTATGGTGGGGATGGCACCCACAAAACTTCACTATCTGGAGAATGGAAGGGAGCTGGTTAAGGCTTACAATTTTTTCACTTTTGATGATCTACCCTGTTAGGAGTATTAAGGTGGAGACCTGTTAAGATCTACTATGTTAGGAGCTTTAGCAACACTAACTTAAGTGTGCACTCAATTATGAGATTTACAATAGGATGGTTAAGCCCACCTTTCTTGAAAGGATTTCATTAGTGTACTACACTTGTTAGAATGAGTAAAAATGTTGACCTGACTGTATGCAATCTACTATTGCTGATTTATAGATCCATTAAAGTTCTTACAATAATAATATCACCTTAAGTGGTTGATGAATACCTTTTCTCTGCTTTTTGGTAGCCTTTGCTTTGTTCTTGAAAACTGATTTGATTTTGTTTTTGTCCTTTTCCATGAATTATCTATCTGGTCACTATTTTTTCTCCATTGCTACTATCTTCATTGATCAAAAACTATTCTCAATGGATTGAGAACCTATTTATACAAGTATTTGACCTATCTTGGAATTCACGCATTACAATGTTAACTCTTAGATCCAAGGTTTACAACTTGACCTTAATATTTAGTTTGCATATTTTAAAACATTAAAACTAGTTAAAACAATAATAATTACATTGATTCCTTTGCACATAATGGATTTAAAAGCAAATCAAGAAGCTATAAATACAAATTCAGTGATTTATCTGACGTGGAAAGTCAGATCCACTTTTTGCGGGATGTAACTGACTATCAGTTCTTCATCATCAGTTTGAACTTGAAGTCTGTTGGTGTTCCTTGACTGAACTGTTGCTCAGGTTCCTCTTTTTTCTATTCTGTTGGGTAGCACTATTGTTACTCGTCAGGTTTCTTTTACCTTTTTCTCATCGGGTAACCTTGGCGTTGGATATTGTTGTGCCCTGTCTGTCAGTGTAGAGTAAACCGATGGTGCAAATCATGTTTTTATCTAAGTATACTAATGGAAAAATATAATGCCTTCATTTCCTTCTATCCCTTTTACTCCCAAGTTTTATTTCAAGTTTCAAGGAAAAAATAGGTGATTATCCAAGAGGAAGCGACCTAGAATCTAGAGGTTTCACTTCAAGTTTAGTAAGATCCCACAACCTAGAAGTGAATCCCATGTTATACTAGATCACTAGACTCTCAAGTTTAGTAGGTGCAAATTTTGTGTATAACGATAACATTAGCAAGAATAAATGAGCCCATGAAAAATGTTGATGTAGAAGAAGTAAGAAATGAAATGAATAAAATTTGGAGAAATACAGAAGAAAACACATTAGACATTGCGGCCACATCCAGCTCTGGTGCAGAAAATATCTCTAGAAACTAGTTTAGAACGTGTTGGTTTAGGGGGAGCTATAAAAAATATATTTCTCCCTAGACAAAGAATATGGTGCTTTCATCACAAAACAATATTTTTTTACAAATTAACAAGACAAAATTAGTGGTGAACTCTACAAAAGAAAATATTGATTTGCAAAAGTTTTCAAAATAATGTTAAGACATTGTGCATTCAAATAAAATGGGTTTGATATCTTTTTCATGATTGGATATTGTTGGGATTAATGGGAAGTAGTACTGAGAGGGGAGGGGTGAATCAGTACCTCTAAAACTTTTAACACTTTTCACCTTTCATCATTGGCAAATAATCTTTACTGTATTACCATTTCTGATGTTCTTTCTTATGCATGTAGTATTAATTCATAAACTTAATTGTATGCAACATTCATAGAAACATTCATGAAAGTAATAGACACATAACATAAGATATGATATCATAGAAAACTCCTATTAGGAAGTAAAAACTGCGGTGGGGATGGCACCCACAAAACTTCACTATCTGCAGAATGGAAGGGAGCCGGTAAAGGATTACAATTGATCACTTATGATGATCTGACTTGTAAGGAGTATTAATGTGGAGACCTATTAGGATCTACTCTATTAAGATATTTTAACAACACTAATGAAGTGTGCACTTGATTAAGAGATTTACAATGGGACTGTTAAGTCCACCTTCCTTGAAAGGATTTCTTAAGTGTACCCCACTTGTTAGAATGTATACAATATGTTTGACCTGAATGTATGAAATCTATAATTGCTAATTATAGATCCATTAAAGCTCACAGAATATGAATATCACCTATAGTGATTTATTAATACCTTTTTGTGCTCGTCAGTAGCCTATGTTCTGTTCTTGACAGCTTATTTGATCTTTGTCTGTGTTGTTCCATGAATTCTCTTGTCTGATTCTTAGATGTTCTTAGTGGCTACAATCATCATCCAAAAACATGTGTATAATGATTGAGCATCTATTTATACAAGTATTTAACCTATTCTAGAATCACGCATTACAATGTTAACTCTTGATCCAAGGTATACAACTTGACCTTGATCCTTTAGTTTGCATGTTTTAAAATAGTTAAATTGATAAAAACAATAATAATTGCATTAATTTCTCCACACATAATAGATTTAAAAAAATCAAGAAGCTAAATATAAAACTTCAATGATTTATCTGACGTGGAAAGTCAGATCCACTTTTTGTGGGATGTAACTAACTGTCAGTTCTTGATCATCAGTTCTTGATCGTCGGTGTGAACTGAAAGTCTGTTAGTGTTCCTTGATTGAACTGATTGTCAGGTTCCCTTCATCTGTCAAGTTCCACTCTTTGATTTTTTTGTCAGGTTGCACTGTTGGTTACTCGTCGGGTTCCCTTGTCCTTTTTTTCATTAGGTAATACTGAATAGTGTTTGTCGAGATGCTTTTTACATCATAGTATCAATAACCTTGGCGTCAGGTAGTGTTGTGCCCTTTCTGTCGGTGTAGCATAAACCGATGGTGTTCATCATGTTTTTCCTTTCATATGCTAATGGAAAAATATAATGTCTTCAATCTCCCCCTTTGACATTAGTATAAAAAACTAATATGTGCATAATACTAAAGTGTTTAGTATGTACACCATGTATATATCCTTGTCATTATATGACTCCCCCTAACTATATGCATCGATATAGTACAAGTATATGTACATGTATACTTGCCTTTGTACTGTACATTCCCTTTTTGTGTTCTCTCCTCTTTCAAATGATTGACTGTACAAATCATTTCCTCGTTTCATTTCCCCCTTTTTACTGTTGATTGTACATATCATTTCCCCCTTTATTTGCTACTCATGACAAAAATGTACAACTTATAAGTTGTCCAAAATATGACAAAAATGTGTAACTTACAATGTGTCAAGAATGTGGGAGTGTGTTTTCTTGATATCTTTAATCGTTTTCTCCCATTTTTCTTTTAGGAGTTCTAGTGACATGTGCTCTAGCTCAATTCAGGCATGCATATCATAAATGTTGTCTAGCATAGACATTTCTGGGGTGGAAAATAAGTGCTCTTGACTCTGTCATATGGTTTTGTAGTAATGAGAGTGTCGGTAAGAGTTGAGCTTGGAGCTCATTTACCTCATCCCTAAACTTGGTTTTTGCAATCTGTATGTCTTGTCTCAGCTTCCGAGCTTGCTTGAGTTGTTCATTGTGCAATTTGATTGCCTCTTCACTTTTTGTGAGACTTTGTGCACTTGTTTGAAGATCAACATATATCTATGATATCTTGTTGGTATACTCTTTTGTGAGTTGATCTAACATGCATAATTTCTATATTAAGGATATTTCTTCTGAAATAATTGGGTCTACTATGCTTACCAGTTTAGAAAGATTAACCTTTTGAAGTGCCACTTCTTGGCTTATCTTCTCAGCTAACTTGAATTCATACTTCTTTTCAAGTCTAGCCTCTATAGCCTTCTTAGCATCTATGTATTGAGATGTGATTGCATTAGTGAGAACTACTAATTGATCAAGCATGGGGGCTGTTTGATCAATGTCTATATCAGGTACAATTTTTTGAAGTATTCCTCATGCAATTTCAAGTACCTTTGCTTCTTCGATGGCTTTTCTCAACTTGTCCTGCATGGCTTTCCTTTCACAAATTCTTGCATACTTTGTCAATTCAGTAGGATCCAATGTCCTGGGATCACATACTAGAATCTCAATGATTTCATCTAGAGTTACTGGATTCTTATTCTTTCTTTTCTTCTTCCTTGTGATTTATCATGTAGAAGTACATGTATGAAATACCTTTGCAAGTTCATTTTTCTTCTTAGAGGTGCTCGGTGAAGGCTTTGTAGATGAAGCTTCTTGTGTTTTCTTCTCGGGGTTCACCTGTCAGTTTGGTGAAGACGTATCTCCATCAACCTTGGGTGTTTCTATAGATTTCTCTTCTATTTTCTTCTCTTGGTCATCTGTATTTTCCTCTTCACCTTTTTCTTTCTGCTTGTACTCTTCTACTTGTTTATTTTCTTCTTTATTTTGATCAGTAAGCTTGTCTTTTTGATCATTGGTTGTATCTTGTTTTGCAATTGTATCCTTTGGTTCATTTGTTGTGTCTTTTGTTTCAGCATCACCCTTGTCCTCGAGTATGCTTGAATTTGCTGCATTTGACACTTCATTTCCTTCTAACAAATTTATTTCCTTCATCAATACTAACATGTTATTCTGCGTGCTCACTTGTGCTGCATCTAGAAGTGTGTCTTGCTCATCAATTTGATCCTATTGAGCAGTGACATCTTCATCCTTTTGTAGTTGATCGATAGGGTCCAGACCTATGATGTCAATAATTGAAGTGTCTGGCCATATTTCATCAGCAACATCCATGTCCTTATTCCTTTCTGTTTCCAATTCTTGTTGCTTTCTTTGATCTTTAAGAGATATGAAAATGACATCATCTTCTTTCTGTGGATCTTTACCTGAATCATAATGAGTGATGTCTTGAATGTTAAGATCATCCATTACTTAGTCTAATTCAATTGACTCATTATTATCTACATTATCCAAAGCAATGTGCTTAGGAATTTCCTTATCTTTCTCCTCCTCTACATGAGGTGTGTCGGTGATAAGTAATTGATTCTCACAACTTGTTGACTCTGCAGGTAGATCTAGGAGTTGTCCCAATTTTTCCTCAGTCATGTTATATAGCTCTATAAACTTATCTTCTACCACTTTGTAAGCTCTAATCTTTGCTACAAATTTACTTGAGTTCTTTTTCATTATTTCTTTGATTTCTTCCATCTTTGATTCGGGAGGCATGAGTGTGACAAGTACCCTCTCCCTTTTTTCCTTTTCTTTATGTAGAGAATATGACCATTGCTGTGAAATTTTGTCACCCAGTTCTTTGGGTATTTGGCCCATAAATCTATTGGTACATATTTTAACTTGACCACTGCCCTGATTATTGCATCTTGTATCTTATGTTGGTCCTCTGGATCAAGTTTATCCCACTATCTGATTTTCCTATCAGTCATTATACCAGTAGTAGCAATTGAATTGGAAATTTCATCAAGTGTTCTAGTGATAAAAAATTTCTTACTTACATCAGGCTCATCCTCTTTGGAATCTTCTATGTCAACTTTGGTCCTTACTAGTCTTTTCCTCCTTTTTGTAGGTGTTGGTTTCATAGTTTGTTTCTCTTTCTGTTGCTTCCTCTTGTAGGTCCTCACTTGACCTTTCTTGTGAGGTGTAGTGCGTTTTACTATTTGAATCCTTGTCCTTTGAGCAACTGTGGTTCTTGGTTTCTTGGTAGGAAGTGGAGGTGTATCAGATTTAGTGGCCTCAGAATCTGATTCTTTCTTATCTTCCTTTGCACCGATGGTACCCTGTTCCTTAATTTCCTCTGTTTGTTCTTTTTCTTCCTCATTGACCAACAAAATATTTTCAAGATTCTTTACCATTTTGTTGTTCTTTTTGACAGTCTTCTTGATGACTAGGCCTATTTTTATCTTGCACTTGGCCTCTTCATATGTTCCAAACCTTGGATGTTTGTTGTCAAGTGGTTCATTTATCAATGCATCAATTGCATTGGTTGCTTGATCTATGTTGATCTCATAGTCAAGAGGTGATAACCAAACTGTCCTTGGTACAACTGGTTTAATGTGATTAAAATCTATATCTCCCATAAAAAATATGTTATCCCTATGTTGTTCAATCAATTGTTCAGGGATCCTCACTCTTTCCATCATCTTTTCCATGAGGTCAAGGAAGTATTCAGTCATTACTAAATCAAAATTATCACCTAGTGACTTGATAAGTTCACTGATCTATAATGTGACTGGTTTAGTAGTGTTCCATTTTACTTTACCAAATGAAGGAAATTATTCTTGAAAATAAAATAATATACACATGATGAGTGAACCAAACTTACATGTGTTAGTCTTTGCAAACCTTATTGTTGTCATATTCTCATCAAGTTTCTTCTACAGGATCTCACATAGATCCATATGTATTCCCTTTGTTACTATTTTGTAAGTTGTGCTTAGTGTTTTTGATGCAATGTTGTTTAGCCTTCTTGCTTGGAAGATCTTGTAACCTATCACACATGCACCGAACCTCAGTTCCTCTTCGGTGATGGTGTTCACTTTGATACCTTTGTTATCCTACACAACATTTGTGAGTTTTTCAACTTCTAGTGGGGAGGGATGCTTGTGTGCCTTAGGTTTGTTGGTTATAGGGTAACTAGTTACAACTTGTAACACATCCTTAGTGATCTACTTAGGTTCATCCAACCATAATTTATGGTCATGCATTCTACTCAAAACTAACCTAATCTAGTCGGTTATGAAAACCCACAGGAAATATAGGGAATTAGTTATCACTTTTACTTGTAGATGCTTGTGTTCTTCTTTTAGGTTTCTTTCTGCATCACATAGCTTCTTGTAAGCTTGGTTTATCTCTAGATCACCTATCTTAGTGATCTTGCAGTGAATGTAAGACCTTACGTCTTCTATCAACAAAACCCTAGGTGGAATTTTCGAAAATGCACTAGAATCAACGGGTTGCGATGCAATCTCTAGGCATATCTTGTACTTGGGTTCCACACAAGTGCTGTTCTTTATCAACTTAACTGCATTCTTCTTATCATTCTTCAATTTCATAGTTCTTGAAGTGGTTGGCATCGTATTTCAAATTTAGGGCTTTTTCTGTAAATGATAATAGAGTTATTCGGTATCTCTGGTACTTACTTTGATCCATGTGGTTGGTGAGTGATATGTTTGGAGTGCATTGGATTGAGTCGAGTTTGCTCTGCTAAATGCTCTCTTATTGCTTCTTTTTTCTTTTCTCTTTCTTCTCAAATCGCGTGTGAGAAATGAAGTGCTCCTATTGAGTATTTATATACTTTTTCCCTATGTCTATCATAAATTCTCAACAACTCGTTGAGTCATGAAGATGGAGTTCATCGGGAAGACTCTTCAAATAACATTTTTGGTGTTGACAAGATGCTTGGGATGGCTGTTAAGTTTGTAGCTTTTTCCGAAAGATATTAGTGTTGTGTCAAGACAACTTTGTAACTTTGCTTCCTTACTGACGGGTGTCGGGTTACATTATTGACTTAGCCATTCTATGTGTTGACCAATAATTCTTGGTAAGTGTAGACAACTCATCCTTTATATTCACCGATGATTTTTGGTATGTGTTTACTAGCAGGGTTGATTTCTTAGAATTGTAACAAGTAACATAATATGCATCTTTATTCATGTAGATTTGACTATGTATCAATTTGTATAATGGAACTAATGCAAAATATGACTTGGTGTAATGCAGTTCCATACTTACTTGTTCATCTTTAGGCGAGGGTGGTGATGTCACCAGAACCATGGGATGAGGTGTCACCTACTGCATTTCTTGTTCCAGCTTCCTCAATGGTTCAAGCTTTCCTCCACATTTTCTTTCTCATTTTCTTGATGTCTTCAATGGTGTTACCATTTGCAAAAGTGGTGGTTTCTGTTATTTGGTCTTTGTAGTCCTTCTTTAGATGTTCAACCTTATGACAGTGAAAACATGCCATTCTTGGGTTAGTCCATAATCTCATGCAGTTTGCAGCTATGTGACCATATTTGCCACATGCTATGTAGTTTATCCATGTATTGTAGTCCCAAACATTAATTACTAACTCTTCTTTGTTTATATGCATTTTGTTTATTTTTTGGGTTTCCATGCTTCAATTTTCTTCTTCATGCATTCAAGAGATGTGTGCCCATGCATTTTTTAGGTCAATACTTTTCCATATAGCTTTCCTTCTTTGGTTCTTTCACCTTTGATTTACATTCATGTGTTTTATGTCCTTTCTTTCTGCAATTATAACAATGTCCAATGAATGTAAATGTGGATTTAGGAATACCTTTTTCTTTTCTCATGCAGACATTTGAGGTGTGGCCTTGCTTTCCATAGTGATTGCATGTCAGCTTTCTTAGTCTAGGATTTGTGTAGGGATATTTTGGATCAACTTCATTTGATGACTCTCCATGCTCTGTGTACCCTAGTCCAGTATTATTGTTGGGTCTTCTTTGTGCATTCAAGAATTCATCCATCCTTGTTGTAATTTCTTCAGCTCTCTTAATCATATCATTATGTTGTTGTAGAATTCTAGACTCATGCTTTAGTTTTTAATTCTCTTCTCTTAGTTCACCGATTATCTGTATTCTTTCAATGAGTTCCACATTCATTCTGTTTGCTTCTTGACTCATAAGAATAATCTGATTAGTTACCTCATGGTGATGCTCTGTAAGTCTTTGTATCTCAAACTCCTTTTCTTTTAGCTTGTCTATGATCTTTATTCTATCATCAATAGCTAGAGTTATTTCTTTCTCATCTTGCCTTGCATTGTTCATGACATGAATCATTCTTACCATCTGTGTCTCTTGACCGATTTGCAGAGATTTGACTTGTCCAGCCAGATGTAGATTGATTTCAGTTAAGCTTGTTATGCTTTCTTTTGATGTATATGATGCCTTGCTTGTATTTGATCCTGAAGACTCAAAGAAATATGGAATCTCTTCTTCTTGATAATTTGTCTCATTATAGCGAGAAGCCATATTCTTTCTCTCATCCAGGAATTGTCTCACACTAATTGTATCTTCTTTATACTGTTCATAGAACATCTGTATTTCAAGCTTTTTGTTCTTAATATTTTTATCAAGTTTGTACTTCTCCATTGTATGATCTTTTCTCTTAAGCCTTTAAGATTTCCAAGAAGAGACTTAGCTTTGATACCAATTGTTGGGATTAATGGGAAGTAGTACTGAGAGGGGAGGGGTGAATCAGTACCTCTAAAATTTTTAACACTTTTCACCTTTCATCATTAGAAAATAATCTTTACTATATTACTGACCATTTCTAATGTTTTTTCTTATGCATGTGGTATTAATTTATAAAATTAATTGTATGGAACATTCATAGAAACATTCATGAAAGTAATAGACACATAACACAAGATATGATATGGCAAAAATCTCCTGTTAGGAAGTAAAAATTACGGTGGGGATGGCACCCACAAAACTTCACTATCTGCAGAATGGAAGGGAGCCAGTAAAGGCTTACAATTGATCACTTCTGATGATATAACCTGTTAGAAATATTAATGTGGAGACCTATTAGGAACTACTTTGTTAAGAGCTTTTAACAACACTAATGAAGTGTGCACTCGGTTAAGAGATTTACAATAGGACTGTTAAGTCCACCTTCCTTGGAAGGATTTCTTAAGTGTACCCCACTTGTTAGAATGTGTAAAATATATTTGACTTGACTGTATGCAATCTATAATTTTTTATTATAGATCCATTAAAGCTCACAAAATATTAATATCACCTATAGTGATTGATTAATATCTCTTCCTTCTTGTTGGTAGCCTATGTTCTATTCTTGACAACTGATTTGATCTTTGTTTGTGCTATTGAATGAATTCTCTTGTTTGATTCTTAGATGCTCTCAGTGGCTACAATCATCATAAAACAACATGTTCATAATGATTGAGCATCTATTTATACAAGTATTTGACCTATTCTAGAATCACACATTACAATATTAACTCTTGATCCAAGGTATACAACTTGACCTTGATCCTTTAGTTTGCATGTTTTAAAACATTTAAACTGATAAAAACAATAATAATTACATTAGTTTCTCCACACATAATGGATTTAAAACAAATCAAGAAGCTACATATAAAACTTCAGTGATTTATCTGATGTGGAAAGTCAAATCCGCTTTTTGTGGGATGTAACTGACTATTGGTTCTTGATCGTTGGTGTGAACTGAATGTCTGTCGGTGTTCCTTCATTGAACTGATTGTCAGGTTCCCTTCATCTGTCAGGTTCCACTCTTTGATTTTTTCATCGGGTTGCATTGTTGGTTACTCGTCGGGTTCCCTTGTCTTTTTTGTCATAGGGTTAACACTAAATAGTGTTTGTCTAGATGCTTTGTATTTGGCAGTATTGGTAACCTTGGCATCGAGTAGTGTTGTGCCTTATTTGTCAGTGTAGCATAAATCGATGGTGTTCATCATGTTTTTCCTTGCATATACTAATGAAAAAATATAATGTCTTCAGTTTTGGTGAAAAAACCCTAAGTACATTTAAGGGCAAACATAGCAATTTTTTGTTATCATTTTCATATTTGCTATACAACAAATTCTAAAATGTAAAAGAAGATTTGAAGCGAAAACTACAAATTGCAAAAAGGTATTTTTCTCATGGATCCTATAAAGCTTGTGAATTTTTATAATGAGTCACTTCCAAAAGTTGAAAATTTCATGAGAGAACCAGGAAGGTTTTTATCAGATAGTTCATTTTTGGCACTACCTAATAGGGTTATTTGTGTTGAGGATATTTACAAGTTTTTTGAAGTATAATTTGAAGAATATGATAATAAAAATATAATAAATGTTAAAGATTCTATTTTTAGAGACAAAGATTAAATAATTTATGTCTTATGTCACAAAGGATTGGATACATGGAGTGGATTCCAAATAATAATTGATGAAGAGATAATAAATATTGTATTGAGTAGGATATACAATGATCACATCTGGCTAGACAGGGCCTACCATATAACTAAAGAGGCAGTCAAAGCAGTGAAATGTCTTTGCTTGTTGAGTTTCATACCAATTATGAAATCAATCAAGAACAAGTTGTTTATTTAGCTGGCATGATAGGAGATTAGAGAGAATTTCAAATTGGCACAATAATTGACCTGATAGTTAGGTATGTGTAAGATATAAAATGTTACATCTAAAAAGTAATGTATGAAAATATGGAGTATGAAATAGATGTTGATAAATTTGAAATTAGAATGTTTATTGAAATGTGAGATAAATAAGATGTTCCTTTTATCCTTAAATACACAAAGGAAGGATCCAAATTGATTAACCCCAAAGGAAGGATCAATGCATAAATGAATTAATCGATTGGAGATAAGAATAAAGAAGATCTTAAATTCTATTTTATAGAAAAGAATGTGTGATAGGTTTAGAAAGATTAAGAACTTTAATTTAAATGAATAGGAGAAAGGTACTAACCTTGAAATGTTACAGAGCTAAAGAATGCTATTTTCGGGGGCCTGCACCTAGTTTCTAGAAAATCTGCAAACCAGATCTGGAACAGAAATGCAGAGATGCAAAAAACCCAAAAATATTTTTCTGATCTGACACAGTTTTTATTTTGACCCTTAAGTCAATGTCCCCATTGACTTAGAATTTCTGATTATGGCCTAGGGCAGAATCGACCTCAAAAACCTCTGACAGAAAATCTATTTTTGGATCCTAATAGTTTGCTGAAAAGGGTATTCGAATCTGCACTCCAACTCACTGTTTTGAACTTGTACCTGCAAGAAAAATGGTTTGTTTGTTTGGGGAGGGGTTTGCCTTAGTCAAACCCTGATTTAGGAATTAACCTTGAAATCAATAATTTAAATAAAGAATGCTAACAAGTAGTAGAAGTGAACCTAATAATGAAGCTATGATATTCAATAGATATGCAATTGTATTTTGAATGTAAACAAGTATGTAAATATAAAATCTTGGACTAAATAATAGAAATAATAAATCTCCACAATTTTAGGCTTGGAATCCACCTTGAAGAGAGAAAGAATTAGTCTTGAGGATGCACAAGGGATCTTGAAGGAGAATCACACCACCGTGACGGATAGATCTAGGGTTTAAATGATGAATCTTGAATGCTTGAACCAAATCCATTCAAAGGCTTGAAAGCTTGAATCCTTGATCTTCAATGAGGAACTTGAATGCTTAAGAGGAATATTTGAAAACTTTGAAATCTTGAAAACACATAGAACAATGGATATTTGAACTTTTTTCTTGATGATGGTTATGCACTTAGTGAGTCTTAGAGAAAATGAGAGGAGAAAAATTCCTTATACATGAAACTAGGGCACAATCTTTTAGAGAGGCCTACATAGGAGAATTAAATTTTAATTAGACATATACCCCTAGAAGATGACCTATATTAAATATAATTTAAGATTCATCGCTTCAAAACCCAAAAAAGCCACCCTAGAAGCAGGAAATGAACTTTTAATGACCTCCAGCAACTCAAAAAAATTTAAATAGGAAAGGGGGACCCAGGTCAAAGTCAAGGTTTTCCTTGACCTAGGTCAAGGTTTTCCTTGACCTAGGTCAAGGTTGAGGTTGACCTTGATTAAGGGAGTTAGAACCCCTAGAAAATGTGCTAGATGGGATGGGTGGTGCCTGAAGAGGCCCAATCAGGGTCCTAAATAGGCACAAAAGTAGGAGAGGGTGAAAAAATGAGGGAACAATATGATGATGGTAAAAAACACCCCCTAAGGAGGGCTAAACATTCTTAACATAGAAGTGCTTCCATTTTAAGATGATACATTAAGCCCCCACTTTAGCAAGATTATGGAAGTCGAACATACTCGTCGTAAAGTCTGAAGAAAGACTCTGGCGGATCGCAACAAGGTAGAACATCACTTAGTCAAGGACATGAGCCCCAAAACAAAGGATTATAATTCAACATACATGCATAAAGATATGAAAGTAAAGAGAAATTAATCATAGAGAACATACATGATTACATAAGCAAGACAAGAGAAACACTATAGATAACATAGCTTCATGATCTAATCCTATTAGCATGAAAGTGAAATAGAGAAAAGAGAAATTTATTACCTCACCTAGTAAGATTCCCACCTTACCATGAATCACCAAGGAGGGAGAGCCCAACATGTTCACCCATAAACTATGCTTTGTAATTGTAATGCATCTTCTAACGGCTTTTGAAATATCCATAGATCCACATTCTTGTATCACTATGGAACATAAAATGCATGTCTTTTTAGGATTTAACAACTTATGTGTGTTACCTTCCAAGGATTTATCATATTGTAAAATGTGTATCTCTTCAGGATTTAGCAACTTATGTGCATTACCTTCCGAGGATTTAGTAAAAAATAAAAATAAAAATGCATGTCTCTTCAAGATTTAGCAACTTATGTGCGTTACCTTCCGAGGATTTAGCATGTTTTAAAATGCATATCTCTTTAGGATTTAGCAACTTATGTATGTTACCTTCCGAGGATTTACAAAAAAATAAAAATAAAAATGCATGTCTCTTCAGGATTTAGCAACTTATGTGTGTTATCTTCCGAGGATTTAGCATGTTGTAAAATATAAACTATGGTATAAGGGAGACCCTATATATGCCCCCCTCCTTATCATGACTACCCACTAGGAAGGATAAGGAAGAGAAAAGAGGATACCTACTTCATAAGGTAAGGAGATATCCATCTTAACAACAATATACACTATATCCTTAGTAAATAGTATTGACCCTTACCTCTAAGAGAATAGATAATCATGAAATGGATATGTCACACATGGAAAAAGGATCCTCAAAGAGGAAGATATCTTATCATCAAGACCCCCATAGTAGAGGAGTGCTTAGGATAAAATATCATCTTATAAATAAAAGAGGGACCAAAGATTCAATCATCAAGCCCCCTGTGATCAAGAGGAAGAGGAATATCAGGATGAAGGCATCAAAATCTAACCCAAAGCAAAGGAAAGAGCTTATAAACAACATAATTTAAAAAATAAAGAAGAGGTGATGACCTAGGACAATCACCTCTCATATAAGAGGGTATCCATAGCCAAAAACATAAATATTTATAAGGAAATAATGTTGTATGATAAAAAAATGCCACTAAGCTAAGGAAAATATATCCTTAGATAGAGGAAGAAGGAAAATACCTTGCCCCCCAGGGATGAAAGAAAGGGATATATCAAATTATATCAAGAGATGTTGTAGAAAAGAGATATATTTACAAAACAAATGTCAAAATAAATATATCATGAGTGATTATGAGAAAAGGAAGTATGTACCGTAATAGAAAATTATAAAGATAGAATATAGAAAGAATAACCGATTAAACTCAAAACAAAATACATGCTAAGATAATAATGAATCCTAGAAGATTGGAAGGAAATACCTCTAGCCCCCCAGTTAAGAGACAAGAGGAGAAAAAATATTATATAATTTATAGAAGAACTAGGAGAATGCCCAATATCAAAATTATGACGAAATTGTAATATCGCATGTGAATGAGATATAGTTCCTAAAGCAGCTCTTTCTCTAACATATAGTTTGAAATGCACACAATCAGCAAGTAAATGTGTATTACAATAATAAAAAGGACATTTGTATTTAGAGAGAGCATTTTTCAGAATGGTTTTAAAGATTTCTTTCTTATAATTCATTAACTAGACATACACTTTCTTACCACATCTTGAGGAGTATCAGGGTGATCTAAGGAAGGTGTTGGAAGAAGAACATGAAGAGGAGGATGATAGTAAAGATCAACCACCTTGAATTTAGAAGGTGGGAAACCTATACCATGCATATCTTGTTTAGTGGATGAATGAATTGGGTTTTTAATACCATGTTCATTAACACCAAGCCCTAAACCCTTATAGCCTTGTTTATCTACCATAGTGTAGCTGGTAGTGTACATATCTTGTAAAGCTTCTACATGAGGTGATTAATTATGGTGTTCATGAGAAAACATTGTGTATGGTGGAATGATAGGTTTAGAAGAGGTTTCTTTGTTTTTCCCTTTAATATTATTATGGATCAGATAAGAAGGGGAAGATAAATGGAAATAAGTCCACTACACAAATCCTTGATGAAAGTTTTGAAAGTAGGAAGACTAGTATTAGTTAATCTCAAAATAGCATAAGCAAGTGAAACATGAAGATTACCAAACATGATGAAATGGATGATACTTTCATAAACATCATAAGTACCGTAAAGAGACTCTAAAAGAAGCATAATGAGAAAAATAGCCATACCCCAAAGCATCTAAAGATCTTCATAGTGAATGAAATGCAAGAAATGTTTTTATATTTTTATGAGTACGTAGATTTTTTTTATTTTTTTTTATTGTTTTTAAAATGCAAGAGCATAAAAGAAAACTAATTTAGTATGCATGCAAGATCTAGTCTCTAAGGAAAAGAGGCAAAGCATCTAACACCAAAAAGAAAGAGTTGTCTATCGTGGGTTCACCAAAATGTAAGATATAAAAATGTTATACTTAAAAATGAATGGGGGTAAATAAGATGTTCCCCTTTTATCCGTAGATACACAAATGAAGGATCCAAATCGATTAACCCCAAAGGAAGGATCAATGCATAATTGAATCAATCATTTGGAAATAAGAGCAAAGAGGAAGATCTTAAATTCCCATTTTATAAAATAATGTGTGATAAGTTTAGAAAGATTAAGAAATTTAATTGAAATGAATAGGATAAAAGTACTAACCTTGAAATGTTATGGATCTGAAGAATTCTATTTTCAGGGGCCTACACTGAGTTTCTAGAAAATCTGCAACTGAATCTAGAACAAAAATGCAGAGACGGACAAAACCCAGAAATATTTTTTTGATCTGACACAGTTATGATTTTGACCCTCAAGTCAATGTCACCATTGACCTAGAATTTCCAATTCTGACATAGGGTAGAATAAACCTCTAAAACCTCCAACAGAAAATCTATTTCTAGATCCTGATAGTTTGCTAAAAAGGGTATCCGAATCTACACTCCAACTTGCTAGTCTGAACCTATACCTGCAAGAAAAAATGATTGTTTGTTGAGGGTTGGGTTTTGCCTTAGTCAAAGCCTGATTTAGGAATAAACCTTGAAATCAATAATTGTAATAAATAATGTTAACAATTAGTAGAAGTGAATCTAATAGTGAATCTATGATATTCAATAGATATGAAATTGTATTTTGAATGTAAACAAGTATGTAAATATGAAAGATTGGACTCAATATTAGAAACCATAAATCTCCATGATTGTATGCTTGGAATCCACTTTGAAGAGAGAATGAGTGAGTCTTGAGGATGCACAAAGGATCTTGAAGGAGAATCACACCACCATGATGGATAGATCTAGGGTTTGAATGATGAATCTTGATTGCTTGAACCAAATCCCTTCAAAGGCTTGAAAGCTTGAATCCTTCATATTCAATGGAGAACTTGAATGCTTGAGAGGAATATTTGAACACTTTGAAAGATTGAAAACATATAAAACAATGGATGCTTGAAATTTTTGCTTGATGATGGTTATGCACTTAGTGAGTCTTAGAGAAAATGAGAGGAGAGAACTTCCTTATATATGAAACTAGGGCACAATATTCTAGAGATACCTACATAGGAGAATTAAACTCTAATTAGACCTATACCCCTAGAAGAGGACCTATATTAAATATAATTTAAGAGTCATCACTTCGGAACCCAAAATAGACAACCCAAAAGCGGGAAATGAACTTTTAATGACCTCTGACAACTGACACTTTCAAACTGGAAAGGGGGACCTAGGTAAAAGTTGAGGTCCTCCTTGACCTAGGTCAAAGTTGAGTTCATCCTTGACCTAGGTGAAGGTTGAGGTCAACCTTGACCAAGGCAGTGAGAACCCATGGAAAATGTGCCAGATGTGATGGGTGGTGCCTAGAGAGGCCCAATTAGGGTCCTAAACAGACATAGAAGTAGGAGAGAGTACAGAAATGAGGGAACAATATTATGATAGTCAAAAACACCCCCTACGGAGGGCTAAACAATCTTAACATGGAATTACTTCCATTTTAAGATGATATAGTATGTATCCTTCAATATCACTTACACAATTTATTTCTAAAATAGAGAGGGTTCCCCTTCAACTATTCCAATATATGTTGCACATCAAATGGTGAAAAATGGTATGTATTTTGATCTATATGAATTATTGAGATTGAAATTGTTACATTATTTGATATTGACAAAGAAGGAATGCACATTTTGATTTGAATCTTTGGTAATTTGTCTAGAATTTTTCTTTCTGAAGTTGATACTGATTGTATAATTATGAAAATGGAAGCAATGAAAAAGATAGGTTGAGTTACCTCCCTTTTTAATGGTAAATTATACATTTGGAAGGTCTATACCCCACTAGGTTCAAGAGGTGACCCAAACACTAAGTAGGATAGTAAATATCCTTCACTAAGATATACAATTGAAGAAAAGGAATGCTAATGTGATTAAAGTGTCTTATTATATGATGTTGCAAAAAATTGTAAATAATAGATAGAAACCGACTTGGAATGAGCATAAATTTGCAGATCTGGAAAGCAGAGAAGAGGACTTACTTGTGGAAAAAATCTAAGTAGAAAATGGAAGGGATAGGTTTTCGATGGCGTCCTGTACTTAAAAATTTTGGATAAATTTTTTAGGGTCTTTCTATGTGTGTCTGATCTTCCAGATCTTGATTCGGTGGCTCTGCAACCTATTCCTGCACACCAAAATATAGAGAAAAAGGTTATAGAAAGAGGTTTGCATCAGTCAAACCCCTATTTATGAATAAATCTTTAAATGAAATGAAATAATAAAAATCATGTTGCCATGTAGCAGAGGCTAGATCTATAAAATGAAGTATATCATACCTTGATAATGCAAATGCTTCTTTAGATGTGATCAAATATGTTGATGCAATAGCTTTTACTTAAACAAAAAAGACTAAAAGCAAAACATGAAAAAACAAAACCTTATGGAATAGATGTTGTAATTTGTCACAATTTTTAATTGGGAAGAAAGAGGAGAAGGCTTGAATGTTGATAGATATAGATCTCCTTCCTTGATAGAAAACTTATTTTCTTGGCCTCCAATAGGGGTAGGAAGATAGATATATGGAAGAAAAAAATGTTGATTTCTTGAAAGAAATGAATGAATGAAACTTGATGGATCTGGAATGGTTGATTTCACTTTCTTACAGTTTGACAATGATGGTTGCAATTTATGAAATCTTGATCATGAAATCTATAATGTATGCTAACAATAGATAATGTATTGCCAAATTGGGGAGAGATATGGGGTTTGTATACATCTCACATCATCTCAAGAATAAAAATATTAAGCAGTCTAACCACATGATCAGATTCCCCCCAAATCTCTAGCACAGACCCTCGAGCCAAATTTGGCTCAAAATCCAAGGGGACAGGTTGCCAATGATAACTCGTACCTACAAAAATGAGACTAGATTTGAATTGGGTTCTAGAGGAATAAGGTATGTTATATATTTCTAATTACAACTTAATCTATGGTTGGGGCATATCACGAAGACCAAAAATAAGGCTATAAGACCTAGGTGATGAATTGAATTATGTAATTGGATGAAAAAAGGAGAGACATACCTACAAATAAGGACCAACCTTAAGTTTAAGCAAGATGAAAAGGGATGGATGCCCCTTATTTGAATTTTAGTATCAATTAAGGTCTATATGAGGTACTACCATAGAAAACACACTAAAGTAGGTACCAAATAATCCTTAAATTTAACACAAGTTAGGTGCTTACAATTTAGGACTATACATTTAGCCCCCACTTTAGTGGGAGTATGAGACAAGCTCATGCTCATGATAAAGGAAAAAAGAGAGAAGAAAGAAAAGATCATAAGAAAATTGGAAAGAGATAAGACATCACTGATTTTAAGAATGTAAGCCCCCAAACTAAGGATCTCAACTCAAAAATCTATGCAAAAGAGAAAGAAAACAAAGAAAAACAAAAGGAAAACAAAGACAAAGAACAAAAACACAAAGAGGGGTTAGTACTTAAACTCCAAATAAACTAGTGAAAGGGACCTCAATAAAAAATATCCCCTCCACTAATATCATGTTTGGAAAGCTATTGCAAGAGCATAAGTGACCACATAGAAAGGGAAATAGAATGACCAAAGATGATACACGACTCCATGATCTAATTGACTAGCATAGACATGAGAGCATGGAAGGAAAAGAGAGACCATGAATCCAACAAGCTAAAAATTTGTGATATGTTAAGTGATCCATGGAAGAAGGGAAGGAAGGGAAGAGTAGAAAGGATAGAAAGTTGTGTTATACTAGTTCCACTCGTTCCAAAGAAAGAAGGAGAATTGATGGTCTAGAAAGCTGGATTATGGTAGTCAATTCTAACTTGAAAACTTGCACGCAGGGGAGGATATTAAATTTTGTGCTCAGGGGAATATTGAAAGCTATTGCACACATGGGTGACTTAGGGATCAGTCATATGGAAATATTTGTCTCCATGTGGATGTATAAAAATGACCAAGCCTAAATAAATCAGTGTCTCCTTAGGGATCAACAAACCAAAGGGTGATCAGTGCTAAGGAAAGTATTGTATCCTTATGGATCAACAAAAAAGGTGCATAATATACAAGGAGTTTGCATGTATGCCCCCTCCTTATGATGGAAACATAGGTGAAATCATAAGGAAAGAGAAAAAGGATAACTACTTCTAACAACAAGAAGATATCCTTAAAACAACAATGTATGCCATGAACAAAGAAAATAGTGAAAACCCTTGTTAGATAATAAAATAGATAATCATGAAAGAATATTTTGCATGTGGGAAGAGACCATTTGAAGGAAGATATATTGGTTACAAGAAAACTACCTTCAAGAGGAGTTCTTGAACAAAGACACCATCTTCAATACCAAGAGGGGAAGAGAACAAGAATACACCCTCTTATCCTCCTATTAATATGTGAAAAAATGATTATTAATGAAGGATGACATAATTTAAGACCCAAAGTAAGTGAATTTGTTTATGAAGAACTTAGTTTTTCAAATAAAGAAGAGGTTAAGACAAAGGATACACACCTCTTTTATAAGAGAGAATACCAAACCATAACAAACAATTATTTATAGGAAAACGGTGAAGAAATTATATTTTTCCTTTAGTATATACAAGGAAAAACATGATGAACACCATTGGTCTACACTATACCAATAGATAGGGCACAACACTATCTGACACCAAGGTTACCCAATACTGCCAAGTACAAAGCATCCCAAAAAACACTATTAGGTATTACCCAATGACAAAGGACAAGGGAACCCAACCAGTAAAAAATAGTGCAACCTGACGGAACAATCAAAGAGTGGAACCCAAAAGATGAAGGGAGCCCAACAATCAGTTCAATGAAGGAACACCGATAGAATTTCAGTTCAACCCGACGATCAAGAACCGATAGTCAGTTACATCCCGTAAAAAGTGAATCTGACTTTCCACATCAGATAAATCACTGAAGTTTCATATTTAGCTTCTTGATTTGTTTTTAATCCATTATGTGTAGAGAAAGAAATGTAATTATTATTGTTTTTATCAGCATAACTATTTTAAAACATGAAAACTAAAGGATCAAGGTCAAGTTGTATACCTTGGATCAAGAGTTAACATTGTAATGCGTGATTCTAGAATAGGTCAAATACTTGTATAAATAGATGCTCAATCAATTATGAACATGTTGTTCAATGATGATTGTAGCCACTAAGAGCATCTAAGGATCAAACAAGAGAATTCATGCAGAAGGACAAAAAAAGATCAATTTAGTTTCAAGAACAAGAACACAGGCTACCGATGAGCAAGAAAAGGTATTAATTAATCACTATAGGTGATATTCATATTTTGTGAGCTATAATGGATCTGTGATTAGTAATTATAGATTGCATACAGTCAGGTCAAACATATTGTACTCATTCTAAAAAGTGTAGTACACTTAAGAAATCCTTTCAAGGAAGGTGGACTTAATAGTCCTATTGTAAACCTCTTAACTGAGTGCACACTTCATTAGTGGTGCTAAAGCTCTTAATAGAGTAGATATTAATAGGCCTCCACTTTAATAATCCTAACAGGGTATATCATCAGAAGTGATCAATTGTAAGCCTTTACTGGCTCCCTTCCATTCTGTAGATAGTGAACTTTTGTGGGTGCCATCCCCACCGCAGTTTTTACTTCCTAACAGGCGTTTTCTACAATATCATATCTTGTGTTATGTGTTTATTATTTTTATGAATGTTTCTATGAATGTTGCATACAATTAAGTTTATGAATTAATACTACATGCATAAGAAAGAACATCAGAAATGGTTGGTAATATAGTAAAGAGTGATTACTAATGATGAAAGGTGAAAAGTGTTAAAAATTTTAGAGGTACTAATTCACCCCTCCCCTCTCAGTACTACTTCCCATTAATACCAACAATTGGTATCAGAGCTAAGTCTCTTCTTGGAAAGCTTAGAGGCTTAAGAGAAAAGATCATACAATGGAGAAGTACAAACTTGATAAAAATATGTAGAATAAAAAGCTTGAAATTTAGATATTCTATGAATAGTATAAAGGAGGGAGAATCAAGATGAGAGAGATGTTGGATGAGAGAAAAGTTATGGCAACTCGGAGCAATGAAAAAGATTATCAAGAAGAAGAGATTCCAGATTTATTTGAGTCTTTAGGATCAAATACAAGCCAAGCATCAGATACATCAGAAGAGAACATCATAAATCTAAAGGAGATCAATCAACATCTGACAGAGAAAATAAATATGCTACAAATCGGTCAATATACAAAGATGGTAAGAATGATTGATGTGATGAGTTCTGCTAGACAGGATGAAATAGAAGGAACACTAGCTATTGATGGCAGGAGGAAGATTATAGAAAAGTTATAAGAAAAGGAGTTATAAATTCAAAGACATGTTGAGCATCACCATGAGATTACAAATCAGATTATTCTTATGAGTCAAGAAGAAAATAGAATGAATATGGAACTCGTTGAAAGAATACAGATTATCAGTGAACTAAGAGAAGAGAATGAAAAACTAAAGCATGAGGTTAGAGTTCAGCAACAACATAATGAGATTATCAGAAAGGATGAAGAAAGAAATAAAAGAATGGATGATTTTCTTGAAGGACAACAAAGAGTCAACAACAACAACAACAACAGTGTAGGTTTTACCAAAAATGGAGAATCATCAAATCAAGCCAATCCAAAGAATGTCTATGAAAATACAACACCAAGAAATCTTACATGCAAACACTGTGGAAAGCAAGACCATACATCAAATGTATGTAGAAACAAAATGAAAGGTATTCCTAAATCTACATCTTCATTCATAGGATTCTGTTATACATGTAACAAGAAAGGACATAAAGCATATGAATGTAAGTCTAAGATGGATACACCAAAGAAGGAAACCTACATGGAAAAATACTATCCTACATGCAAAATGAATGGGCACACAAGTCATGAATGCTGGAAAAAGAAAAGGCAAGCATGGAAGCCTAAAGGTCAAGAAACTCCCTATCAACCAAAGAGAATCGGTAATCAATATCTATGGAACTACAATACTTGGAAAAATTGTACAACATGTGGTAGATATGGTCACATTACTGAAAACTATATGAGAGCATGGACCAAAAGGTCTAGAGGATGGAAAAACCCTGGAAGGGCATGCTTACACTGTCATAAAGTTGGTCATCTCAAGAAAAACAGTAGAGACCGAATGACAAAGACAAGCATATATCCCAATGGAAACACCATTGAATATATCTGGAGGGCTAGAGACAAAATGTGGAGAAAATATTCAAGCAATGATGAAGTTGGACCAAGCAATGCAAATGGTGACACCCCATCCAATGGATCTAGTGACATCACCTCCCCCACTTAGGATGAACAAGTAAGTATGGAACTAAACTACACCAAGTCATACTTTGCATCAGTTCCATTATACAAATTAATAGATAGTCAAAATATGCATGAGTAAAGATGCATATTATGTTACTTGTTAATATTATAAGAAAACAACCCCATTGGTAAACACATACCAAAAATCATCGTTGAACATAAAGGATGAGCTATCTACACTTACCAAGAATTGTGAGTCAACACAAAAAATGGATAAGTTGCTAATGTAACCCAACACCTATTGGTAAGGAAGCAAAGTTACAATGATTGTCTTGAAACAACACCGATATCCGTTGGTGAAAGCAAAAATATTAATAGCTATCCCGAGCATCCTGTCAACACTAACAATATTAATTGAGAGTCTTCCCAACGAACTCTATCTTCATGAACCGATGAGTTGTTGAGCATTTATGACAGACTTAGGGAAAAAGTCTATAAATACTCAATGGGAGAACTTCATTTCTCACACGTGACTTGAGAAGAAAGAGCAGAGAGAAAAAAGAGTGAAAAGAAAGCATTTAACAAAGCGACATCGACTCAGTTCAGCACACTCCAAATAAATCATTCACAAGTTTCACAGATCGAAGTAAGTACCAAGCGCAACAAAGAATTTTGTTATTATTTTCAAGAAATCCTTAAATTTGAAATACAATGGAAACCACTTCAAGAACCATAAAGATTAAGAATGATAAGAAGAATTTGGTTAAGTTGATAAAGAACAACACCTGTGTGGAACCCAAGTATAAAATATGCCTAGAGATTGCATTGCAACTTGATGATTCTGGCGCATTTTCAAAAATTCCACCTAGGGTTTTGCTGATAGAGGATGTAAGGTCCTACATTCACTACAAGATCATTGAAATAGGTGATCTAGAAATAGACAAAGCTTACAAGAAGCTATGTGATGTAGAAGGAAACCTAAAAGAAGAACACAAGCATCTACAAGTTAAAGGGATAACCAATTCCCTATATTTCCTGAGGGTTTTCAAAACTGTCTGGATTAGGTTATTTTTTAGTGGAATGCATGACCAAAAGTTGTGGTTAGATGAACCTAAGAAAACCACTAAGGATTTGTTACATGTTGTAACTGGTTATCCCATAACCAACAAGCCTATGGAAAACAAGCATCCCTCTCAGCCAAAAGTTGAAAAACTCACAAAATCTATGTGGGATAATAGAGGTCTCAAGGTGAACACCATCACTGATGAGGAACTGAGGTTCGGTGCATGTGTGATAGGTTACAAGATCTTTCAGGAAAGAAGGATAAACAACATAGATTCAACAACACTAAGCATAGCTTACAAGATAGTGACAAAGGGAATACAGATGGAAATATGTGAGATCCCATTGAAACAACTTGGTGAGAACATGACAACAATTAGGTCTGCAAAGACAAAATCATGTAAGTTTGGTTCACTTATCATGTGTACATTCTTTTAATTTCAAGAATGCTTTCCTTTAGTAGGCAAAGTAAAGTGGGATACTACTAAACCAGTCACACTGCAAATTAGTGAACTCATCAAGTCACTAGGAGACAATTTTGATTCAATGATGACTGCATACTTCCTTGAATTCAAGGAAAAGATGATGGAAAGAGTGAGGATCCCTGAGCAATTGATTGAGAAACATTGGAATGAGATATGTTTTATGGTAGATACAAATTTCACTCATATTAAACCGATTGTACCAAGAATAGCCTAGTTAGCACCTCTTGACTATGAAATTAACATAGATCAAGCTACAAATGCAATTGATGTATTGATCAATGAACCACTTGATAGTAAACAACCAAGATTTGGAACTTATGAAGAGGCCAAGTCCAAGATAAAAATAGGCCTAGTAATTAAGAAGACTATCAATAAGAAGAAAAAAATGGTAAAGAATCTTGAAAAGATTCTATCGGTTAATGAGGAGGAAAAAGAACAAACAAAGGAAACTGAAGAATAGGGTATCATCAGTAAAAGGAAAGATGAGAAAAAATTAGATTATGAGGCAACTGAGTCTGACACATCTCCACCTCCTACAAAGAAATAGAGAACAAGGAGCCAAAAAAAAAAGATATTACACCTCTTAAGAAAGGTCAAGTGAGGACCTATAAGAGGAAGCAACAAACAAAGGAGAAAATTGTGAAAACAACTCCTACAAAAAGGAGGAAAAGAATGGTCAAGACCAGAGCTGACATTGAAGATTCCAAAGAGGATGAGCCTGATGTAAGTAAGAAAAGTTTTCTCACAAGAACAATTGATGAAATTGCTGAGTCAATTGCTACTACCGGTACAATGATTGATAGAAAAATCAGAAAATGGGATAAACTTGAGACGGAGGACCAAAACAAGATACAAGATGCAATAATCAAGGCAATGGTCAAGTTCAAATATGTACCAATATAATTTATAGACCAAATACCCAAAGAGCTGGGTAAAAAAATTTCACAACAATGGTCATATGATCTACACATCAAAAAATGAAGCAAGGGAGAGGGTACTTGTCACACTTATGCCTCCCTAATTAAAGATGGAAGAAATCAAAGAAATAATGAAGAAGCACTCAAGTAAATTTGTAGCTAAAGTAAGAGCTTACAAAGTGCTAGAAGATAAATTTATAGAGATAGACAGCATGATCGAGGCCAAATGGAGACAACTCCTAGATCTAATTGCAGAGTCAACAAGTTGTCAGAATCAATTACTTCTCACCGAAACACCTCATGTAGAGGAGGAGAAAGATAAGTCAATTCCTAAGAACATTGCCTTGGATAATGTAGATAATGTTGAGCCAATTGACTTAGACCAAGTAATGGATGATCTTGACATTCAAGACATCATTCAGTAGGATTCAGATAAAGATCCCTAGAAAGAAGATGATGTCATTTTTTATCTCTTAAGGACCAATACAAGAAACAAAAAATGGAGACCCAAGAAAATAAGGACATGGATGTTGCTGATGAAATATGACCGGACACATCAATTATTGACATCACAGGACTGGACCTTGCCGATCAACTACAAAAAGATGAAGATGTCACTGCTCAAAAGGATCAAACCGATGAGCAGGACACAACACTAGATGCAAAACAAGTAAGCATGCAGAATAACATGCTAGTATTGATGAAGGAAATAAATATTCTAGAAGGAAATGAAGAATCAAATGCAGTAGATTCAAGCATACCTGAAGATAAGGGTGATGTAGAGACAAAGGACACAACCGATGCAAAAAAGGATACAACTGCAGAACAAGCTACAACCAATGATCAGAAATATAAGTCTAATGATCTAAATAAGGAAGAGGATAAACAAGTAGTAGAGGACAAGAAAAAGTTGCAGAGGAAAAGACAGATGAACAAGAGAAGAAGACAAAAGAAAATTTTTGGAAATACCCAAGGTTGATGGAGAGACATCTTCACCAAACTGACAGGTGAACCCCAAGCAGAAAACACAAGAAGCTTCTTCAACAAATACTTCACCGAGCACTTCAAAGAAGAAAAATTAACTCACAATGGTAATTCATACATCTGCTTCAACACAAATCTCAAGGAAGAAGAAGAGTAAGAATAAGAATCCAGTCACTCGGGATGAAATTATTGAGATTCGAGTTTGTGATCCTAGGACATTAGATCCAAATGAATTGACAAAGTATGTAAAACTTTGTGAAAGGAAAGACATGCAGGAAAAGTTGAGAAAATCCACCAAAGAAGCTAAGGTACTTGAATTTGCATGAGGAATAATTCAAGAAATTGTACCTGATATAGACATTGATCAAACAACCCCCATGCTTGATCAATTAGTGGTTCTCACTGATGATATCACATCCTAGAACATAGATGATGAGAAGGCTATGGAAGAAAGACTTGAATAGAAATATGAGTTCAAGTTAGCAGAGAAGATAAGCCATGGAGTGGCATTACAAAAGGTAAATCTTTCTGAACTGGTTATCATAGTAGAACCAATTATTTCAGAAGCTATAGCCTTAATTCAGAAGTTATGCATATTAGATCAACTCACCAAGGAGTATACCAAAAAGATAGCATAGATAGATGCTAATCTTCAAACAAGTGCACAAAATCTCATGAATAGTGAAGGGGCAATCAAATTGCACAATGAACAGCTCAATCAAGCTCGAAAGCTGAGGCAAGACATCCAGTTTGCAGAAACCAAGTTCAGAGATGAGTTAAATGAGCTTCAAGCTCAACTCTTACCGACACTCTCATTACTGCAGCAACATATGACAGAGGCAAGAGCACTTATTGCCACCCCAGAAATATTTTTCCTACACAAAATTTATGATATGCATGCCCGAATTGAGCTAGAGCACATGGCACTAGAACTCCTAAAAGAAAAATGGGAGAAAATGCTCGAAGATATCAAGAACACCCACTCCCACATTCTTGACACATTGTAAGTTACACATTTTTGTCACATTTTTTGACAATTTATAAGTTTCACACTTTGTCATGAGTATCAAATAAAGGGGGAAATGATATGTACAGTCAACAGTAAAAGGGGAAATGAAAGCAGGAAATGACTTGTACAGTCAGTCATTTGAAAGAGAAAAGAACAGGGAATGTATAGTATAAAGGAAAGTATAAATTTACATATACTTATACTATACCGACGCATATAGTTAGGGGGAGTCATATAATGACAAGGATATATACATGGTGTACATACTAAAAACTTTAGTATTATGCACATATCAGTTTTTGATACTAATGTCAAAGGGGGAGATTGAAGACATTATATTTTTATATTAGTATATACAAGGAAAAACATGATGAACACCATTAGTCTACACTATATTGATAGACAGGGCACAACACTACTCGACGCCAAGGTTACCCAATACTGCCAAGTACAAAGCATCCCAACAAACACTATTCAGTGTTACCCGATGACAAAAAAGACAAGGGAACCTGACAAGTAACCAATAGTGCAACCCAAAAAAAAATCAAAGAGTGGAACCTAACAGATGAAGGGAACCCAAAAATCATCTCAATGAAGGAACACCGATAGACTTTCAGTTCAACCCAACGATCAAGAACCGACAGTGAGTTACATCCCACAAAAAGTGGATTTGACTTTCCACGTTAGATAAATCACCGAAGTTTCATATTTAGCTTCTTGATTTGTTTTTAATCTATTATGTGCAGAGAAAGCAATGTAATTATTATTTTTTTATCAGTATAACTATTTTAAAACATGCAAACTAAAGGATCAAGGTCAAGTTGTATACCCTGGATCAAGAGTTAACATTGTAATGTGTGATTCTAGAATATGTCAAATACTTGTATAAATAGATGATCAATCAATTGTGAACATGTAGTTCGATGATGATTGTAGCCATTGAGAGAATCTAAGGATTAGACAAGATTATTCATGCAAAAGGATAGAAAAGGATCAATTCAGTTTCAAGAACAAGAACACAGGCTATCGACGAGCAGGAAAAGGTATTAATCAATCACTATAGGTGATATTCATATTCTGTGAGCTTTAAAGGATCCGTGATCAGAAATTATAGATTGTATACAGTCAGGTCAAACATATTATACTCATTCTAACAAGTGTCATACACTTAATAAATCCTTTCAAGGAAGGTGGACTTAATAGTTCTGTTGTAAATCTTTTAACCGAGTGCACACTTCATTAGTGTTGCTAAAGCTCTTAAGAGAGTATATCTTAATAGGTCTCCACTTTCATACTCCTAATAGGGTATATCATCAGAAGTGATCAATTGTAAGCCTTTACCGGCTCCCTTCCATTTTGCAGATAGTGAAATTTTGTGGGTGCCATCCCCACCATAACTTTTTACTTCCTAACAGGAGTTTTCTGTGATATCATATCTTGTGTTATGTCTTTATTATTTTCATGAATTTTTCTATGAATGTTACATACAATTAAGTTTATGAATTAATACTACATGCATAAGAAAGAACATCAAAAATGGTCAATAATACAATAAAGAGTGATTACTAATGATGAAAGATGAAAAGTGCTAAAAGTTTTAGAGGTACTGATTCACCCCTCCCGTCTCAGTACTACTTCCCATTAATCCCAACAAAGGGATGGATGCCCCTTATTTTTCATTTAGGTATCAATTAAGTGCTATATGAGGTCCTACCATAGAAAACACACTAAAGTAGATACCAAATAATCCTTAAATTTAACACAAGTTAGGTGCTTAGAATTTAGGACTATACATTTAGCCCCCACTTTAGTGGGAGTATGAGACAAGATCATGCTCATGATAAAGGAAGAAAGAGAGAAGAAAGAAAAGATCATAAGAAAATTGCAAAGAGATAAGACATCACTGAGTTTAGGAATGGAAGCCCCCAAAGTAAGGATCTCAACTCAAAAATATATGCAAAAGAGCACGAAAACAAAGAAAAACAAAAGGAAAAACAAAGACAAAGAACAAAAACACAAAGAGGGGTTAGTACTTAAACTCCAAATCAACTAGTGAAAGGGGCCTCAGTCAAAATTATCCCCTCCACTAATATCATGTTTGGAAATCTATTGGAAGAGCATAAGTGACCAGATAGAAAGGGAAAGAGAATGACCAAAGATGATACAAGCCTCCATGATCTAACCCACTAGCATAGACATGAAATCATGGAAGGAAAAGAGAGACCATGAATCCAACAGGCTAACAAATTGTGTTATGTTAAGTGATCCATGGAAGAAGGGAAGGAAGGGAAGAGTAGAAAGGATAGAAAGTTGTGTTATACTAGTTCCACTCATCCCAAAGAAGGAAGGAGAATTGATGGTCTAGAAAGTTGCATTATGGTAGTCAATTCTAACTTGAAAATTTGCACACAGGGGAAGATATTAAATTTTTCCCTCAGGGGAATCTTGAAAGCTATTGCCCATAGGGGCAACTTAGGGATCATTCTTATGGAAAGAATTGTCTCTACGTGGATCTATAAAAATGACCAGGCCTAAAGAAAGCATTGTCTCCTTAGAGATCAATAAACAAAAGCGTGATCAGTCCTAAGGAAAGTATTGTATCCTTAGGGATCAAAAAAAAATGTGCATAATATACAAGGAGGTTGCATGTATGCCCCCCTCCTTATGATGGAAACATAGGTGAAATCATAAGGAAATTGAACAAGGGTAAATACTTCTAAAAACAAGAAGATATCCTTAAAATAACAATGTATGCCATGAAATTAGAAAAGAGTGAAAACCTTTCTTAGATAATAAAATATATAATCATGAAAGAATATTCTGCATGTGGGAAGAGACCCTTTGAAGGAAGAGATATTGGTTGCAAGACATCTACCTTCAAGAGGAGTTGTTGAAGAAAGACACAATCTTCTATACCAAGAGGGGAAGAGAACAAGAATGCACCCTCTTAGCCTCCTATTAATATGTGAAAAAATGATTATTGATGAAGGATGACATAATTTAGGACCCAAAGTAAGTGAATTTTTTTATGAAGAACTTAGTTTTTCAAATAAAGAATAGGTTAAGAACAAGGATACACATCTCTTTTATAAGAGAGAATACCAAACCATAAAAAATAATTATTTTTAGGAAAAGGATGTCATATGATAAAAAAAATACTACCATACTAAGGAAAGTGGATCCTTATAAAAGGGAGAAAATAAATGAAGCCACTAAACCTTTCCCCCTAGTGTGCAGGACAAAATAAATATAGTACATATTGTACAACCTTATTGATGGTTTCCTCATAATAGACATGCACTTTGAAGAAAAAATAAGTTGCAAAGTAGGATACAAGTTCTGTATATAGAAAGTATACCTTTATAAAATTAAGGTTCAATCTATCAATTTTATGGAATCAAAAGTCTAATTTAAAGCAAAGAATTGACAAAATAGCATTTAACATTCCATAGCTCTCTAACTAAGCATGCTAATGAAGCTTTCAACCTTAATCTTAATTAGTGACAGTCTTAGAATGAGAATTGATGTAATATGATACCTAATCTAGCTCACAACTCTCAAATTGTAATGAAATTTCATTCAATATTGCTAAATTATGCTCAATTATGCTCTCAAATTATATGCTCTTGATAAAATTCTCTATATTAAGGATGAAATTTCTCATGAATGTGTAGGATTAATAATTCTCTCAAAATGCTTGGTATTTATAAGATGTCCCAAGGGTAGCAGGTAGATTTATGTTAATCATGATCAAAGAATGGTTGAGTTGAAGGCTTTCAAGTTGTTTCAAATGGGGAGACCGTTTAAATGGTGGTCTCAAAGGTTGGGACAAAGAGACAAATTGAGTGGTGAGGATTTAAAAGATTAAAATGAGTGATCAAGATTGCAAAGTTTGGAGTGATCCATGTGCTTTCAATCCTTGATTCTCATTGGTTGTCCATATTCTTGTCTCCTTTGTTGAAAGAAATAAGGATTTTATTAATTCAATTAATTAATTAAATTGGCCATGTAAGGAATAGGTTGATTTTGATTTTTGATTTAAATTGTACAATTAATTGATTAAATCAGTTATATAGCTTAGATTTATCCCTTTTAGGCTTATATTTAACTAATAGATATATTTATTAACTGATCCTTTGATTTGATCATAAAATTTAGTCCCTTTTGATTGAATTAGTCCATTTGATTTAATAAAATTGCCTTCTGATTGATTGAAATACACTTGATCAAATTTAGGTGTCTATAAAAGCGTCTCTTTGAATTGATGCGTGAAGCACATTGATTCAAAGAAAATCGATGTCCTGATCTGATATGATTGATTAATTGATAATGATACAATGATGTCTGATGAAAAAATATGATGTGAAACCTGATGTAAAACCTAATGTGAAACTTGATGTGAATTTGATGCAAAAACTTGATAACGAGAAACCCTAATGTGAACTGATGAAAATGCCCCACTAATAGAAATTTGAAATTTCAGTGCCCCAAATTTTGATTGAAATGTGATAAAAAAAATGTTTTGACCATATGATGCCCCCTCAAAAATGAAAATGAAATTGATAGGAGAGGCAACAAGATATTGACGAATGAAAAATTAGGTCAATTATGTTTTTATTTCTAAAAAAAGAGATGAAAAATTGATCAAAGCATTCCCCGGTGGTGAAAATGTCACTTTTAGGTAAAAAAGAGGTAAAATTGCTTGAAAATTAGGGTAAAAAGCTATAAATAAAAGTAAAAATTTCATTTTTACTATTCATTTTCACTTTTAACCTCTGATTTTAGCTTTGAGACTTTGTGAGATTATGATGATGGTGGTGGTCCCCATACATGAGCACCGGTTCAAGAGAGGCCACAGATTCTAGAGACCATCTCACTATGGACCTCCGGTGAGTGATTTTGACCTTCTCCAACATTTATTTCAGCATTTATTGCATTTCATTGATGTTTCAATGCCTAGTTAGGGCTGTTTTATGCAATTTTTTGTTAAGTCACGCGTAGGATGTTGTTAAGTTGCACGTAGGTAGTTAAAGTTGCATGTCCATGTAGTAAAAAGATATGTAGAAATTAGCAAAATGTTTCTTAGGAAACCCATTAAGTTACAGGTACTAAGAATAAAGTAACGCGTACAAAACCCTAGCCAAAAACCTATATTTAAATCACGCATACTAGAGATTAAATCACGCGTATGCTGCAAAGTATTATGTACTAGGCCATGTTACGCCTATGAATGATGAAATACCACGTATAATAGGTAAAGCTATATGTATCATGAAATTGCGCATACACCCTTTGAAGTTGCATGTACACATAGGAAAAATGACACCTAAGTGTAAAGATTGAAAAACCTTGATCATTTGTGTTCATCTCTGATAGATTGAATACCAAAGTGATAGTGTTATGCCCTGCATCCCTGTCCCTACATTTTGTGTGCAAAATGTTGGGTCCCCCTTTTTTTATTTTTGTTATTTTTTCTTGCGGCTCTTGCCTTCTCTCCTTTTGTTTTCTTTCTCCAGGTTTTTCTTCCCCACTGTCATGTTTTGTTTGGTTGGTTTTCCATCTTTGAGATTCTGGTCCCAGAGGTTGTTCTTTGTTGGGAGCCGGACTCCGGACTCTGGAATTCTTTGCCACGATATTCCTAAGGTAATCGTCGCGGGGAATCCACGGGCCCGGGGTCTGGAGGTTTGCTTGTCCAGAGATTGCTGGAAGGAGGTGGATTACCTTTTTTTACCATGGGTATAAATAGAAATTATCTGTCACTTTCACATTTACCGTGATTAAAACACTCAGGCACTCAAAGAAATTTTAGAGTGATTACAGAGCAATTTGCATAGAATTAACGATAATTAGTGCTTAACACTTCCATCCTTTTCAGGCGATTGTGAGTGCTTCATAGTGTCAGGTTGTGATCGATTGGTAGCTGTAGCTGTTGCAGGGCCGCTGTGGTGACTTCTTTCCATCTCCTTCTAGCATTCTCAGGTTGGTGTCCTTTCTCCTGCCAATTTTTCATTTGTCTGGTGTTTCCTTCTCCGTCTTGTTTTTGTTTATTTTCTTTCGGTTCTGTTTGTTTCCTTTTTCTGGATTTTTCGCCCGTTGGTGGGTCGGCTCTGCCAAAGGGTTGTTCACCCTCTGCGTAGAAGTGGCGGGTTTGTAGATAATGTAGAATGTTGTGTATACCTTGTGCCTTGTCTGGTTTCCCGTGGATGTCATTCTATGGTGTATATAGGTGTAAGTTTGTGTATATTTATTGTATATCCTTCCATTCTCATGTATATATCCCTTGCTCTTCATTTATATCTTATGTATATCCTTCTGGATAGCTTAGTAAGGTGGTCAAGTTGCCTGTGTCACTGGTTTTTTGCCCATAAATTCATTTCGGCATAGAAAACGACCTGTTTGAAACTCGGCTCTCGACCGGTTTCAAACAGGTGGTTTTCTCTCTCCTCCATAAAACCAGCTAGACCCTCATTTATGTTCCATGCATGTAATTAATTCCATCCAAGTGGCCTTCACTTTTCGCATGTTCAGATAGTTGGCTCCGTCGTCATCGCCATAACTCCTATGTAATACCTATGCACGTGGCGCCCACGTGGGCTAGATGGTTTTCCTTTTTACGCATCCTCACCAATGGTTACTTCTCCAGGCTCCGGGTCTCCTACCATCATCCATCCCATGTCTTCACTAAGTATGATAAAATTCCCAGACCTAGATGTTCAGTCAAATCTTAAGTTCATGTAATACGTGTGCTTTTCGAGTTTTCTCTGAATGAAACTAACTTTTCAAGAAAAGCAGGCATCACGATGGTAAGATCTCTGGACCCCAAAGTATTTATTTGTTAATATGTTCAGATGGTCACTTTACCTTGTAGGTTTTCTAGAGTATGCTTCCCAAACATGTCTGAAGCATTGGCATCCACTCCACCCGAAAGTCCAGAGCTACCTTCCGCGACGGCTACCAGGGCGGCGGTAAAATCTAAAATGGAAAGGGCCCTAGAGAAATTGCCCCTGACCATGAAGTTCATGCAAGATAGTGTTATTATGGGCTCAAAGATTGAGTCCAAATTTAAACTCATCACTGACACCAGCGTCGGGACATGGCCAGAAATGTAGGCCTTAGTGAAAATAATGTACATCCAGTGACAGGCTGGAGATCAGCTGGCCATCAATGTCGAGGACTCCAGAATCCTTAAGGTGGCTTGTTTCTTGTGCTCTATACAATCTCCAGAGCTTATCCTAACGCTGGCCACCAATTACAACTCTTCTTCTCAGGCTGTTATGCTCGCAGCCGTGGAACCCACCGGGTACCCTACCCCTCTAGTATCCCTCGACCCTGACACATTCCAGGCGGGTCTGGAGATCCCTCAATTCACCAAGGCTTCTATGGTTACAAGGTCAGATGCCTTGGCCCAATTCACACAGTTAGAGGATGCCGCTCGGGTATACATGAACACTCATTGGTTCAAGGTTCCAAAGAGGGACCCCAAGAGGATGAAGATAGAAATTCCCAGGTCTGAGTTCAAAGAGAGCATTCAGATGGGAATGATAACGTTGGCCTGGGTCTTTGGGCAGCCCTTTTCCCAAGAATTCACTAAATCGATGCATTACTTCCTCCTTGGCATCTCCACCAAGGGAGGATACTTTGACTGGGCAGCCATAATTTCAAACCACATCGACTCCCAGTTCCTTCAACTGGCCAGGAAGAAGAAATTTTACATGAGTTCTTATGTTTTCTGGGCCCTGGCGCAACAAAGACCCTACGCCCATGGGCTACTTACAGACGGCGTGCTTGGAATGGGCCTGGGACAAAAGGCACCATGGGACCATTTTCCACAGGTTCAATGGGAGGCCAACTTCCCCAATTTTTGTTGGGTGAACGATGTGTTTGTTTACTATCACCTGCTCACACCCACTCGGGACACAGGATACCGCCTATCCACAGAGGCGATGAATTTGGTCTAGAGTTATGGACATTAATACATCCAGTTCCAACAACACACTTATATTAGGGTCACCGGCTTCTCTAGGAAACCCTACTTGTTGCCCAAACACTGTGGGGACAAGATCGTGCTCTTGGAATATTGCAGGCAGATAATAGAGGTGCATGCACTCTTTGCCTTGAAGAAGATACCCAATATTCCATTCCCAATCATCTGTGGGAACTACTCATGCAGCCTGGCCACCGCAAAAGAGGCAGATAATGAACTAAAAAGCTACAACTTGGGAGAATTTTACTTAGCACGGATAAATTTTGATTCGCACGGCAAGATTGCAGCGGCACTTCCCCAGGCTTCAGAGCCCCATCACTACCACATGGAAGATTTCTGGGAAGATTTCTAGGATGACGTGGAAGTGCGGAGCTGGCACTACGTTAGGATGATGGCCAGCATGATGGAAAGGTTGAAGCTCCAGAGGTTTCTGGAGGACTTCTCAAACACCGGCCCCACTATCAATCCCCAGTACAAGGAAAAGGGGATCGATACAATGACCCTCCCATCAAATTGGGATGCCTAGGAAGGGCCTACAATTGAGGACTTCACCCAAGAGGTGGTCAAACAAATTCATGCCTACTTCAAGAAGGTGTTCCCCGAAAGTACCCGCCGAGCAGTCCAGCCAGCACCAAAATTGACTCCGAGGGCTAGGACTTCTTCGCAGAGGGTGGATAAAGGAAAAGGAATAGATACAACCCCTCCTATGCAAGAAGTCCCCATAAAGGAACAAATAAAGCAGTCAGTGGCAGCCTCCCAAAAAATGAGGGAGAAATTAATAACACGGCTGGCCACTCCAGTACTCATGGCCGGGCCAATTCGTCCCTCTTCCTCCCCGTTGCTGGCAGCCTTAATGGTGAAGGCAACGGGGGTAGATCCAACAGAAGAAACAGCAATAAGGGATGCAGGGACACCCTTGGTTACCCAAAGAAAGAACAGGCTTAACCAAAAGCCCAAGGTAGAGCCGAGGTTGGGTACGTCCCAGACCCCACAAGTAGAGATCCTCTCTTCCAGTTCCCCGGAGCCAGAGAAGGAAACAGAGCCTGCCGAAGTCCCGGCCAGTCCCCCCTCGCAAGAGGAATTTGATGATGTCTTTGCAACCGACAAGTTCAAAAACCTATAGGGGGACACCAGACAAATGAAGATAGAGGTCCCAGCGGTAGAGCAAGAAGCTGCAGAACAAGAAGCTACAGATCAAGAGCCTGCGCAGGTGCAGGAAAAATAGATAGAGGAAAGGGAGCCAGAGCCGGAGATTGCCTCCGAGGCTCTGAAAATGCAAAGTTTGGGGGTGGACCAACAAAGGCAGAATGAACAAATGACATCTGCTAGGGGAACCAAACCTTTGAGAATAATCATAACCCCAGCTGCCACATTCCAAGCGCCACTCTCAGGAGTGACCTTTGGGCAGGTAATTACCGCGGCCCAAACTTTAAATCTCAACCCAGTACCTCCCCTACTACCAAAGGATGTGCCAATAGAATAAGAGGCCATGGCGGTAGAGGCCGAGCAACAAGAAGAGCAACATGAAGAGGAAATCCCTGAAGAAGCCAACAAAAGTCCAGACCAAGCAATAGATATAGAGGACAAGGCTGAGGAGATGGATGTTGCTGAGGAAGATATCGATAAAGAAGAAGACATAGAGAAAGGGATGGATGAGGCCCACACCACTGAGGAGCAGCAGCCACAGGACACCAAGGAGGAACCAAGAGAACAGACTCTGGTAGAAAAGCCACCCCTGCCACCTTGGTGGTTAATAGAGAGTAGAAAAAGAAAAGCTCCATCCACTCCCAGAACTCCTCTATCCCTGGCCAAAATGATGGCTCAGGTCTAGGCCCCACTGAAGTCCAAGAAAGCCTGGATGGTTCATACTCTTTGAACCGAGCCGGGTGGAGAAATAGTTGACATTGTGGCGACACCTCCCCCAGGCACCGATGAAGCAACCGCAGAGCCCAAAGATTACAATGTTGCAAAGGTATCGCTGGGAATAAGGGGAAAACAGGGCAAGGTGGATTTGCTAAAGGAGGAAGCTATGGCAGTGGAGGCCCGTTATGAAAAAGAGGCCCAAAGGCTCAAAACAAAAAAGGAAAAAAATGCAAACCTTGTGGGGTTGCTTACTGAGCTAGCTCGGCCTATCAACATCGCTCCTCCAGAGGCTTCCACATCTAAAGATCTACCGCAGAGCGACATAGACTCCCTGCGAACAATGAAGAAGAAGGCCCAAGCAGTCGATGAGTGGGTCGCCTTGCAAATAGGAAACACCTGGCATTTCCTGGTATCCACCCTCCCAGACTTAGATATAGCCTGGCATGTTCTACACCAGGTAGAGACTCTTATTGACCTATGGGAGGGTGATATCAAAAACTATCAAGCATGGAAGGTAGAGCTTGAAGAACTCCTTGGTGTGGGAGAGGAGATGATTTTTGAATCCAGAATTCTAGGGTATGAATCATTTGATTTTGTGAGGACCCAACACTCCAGACTTAACCTCACATTGGAGGTGACCAAGAAACTAGTAGGGACTCTACAGGATAAATTCAATGTAGTAAAATATTCTTTCAATTTATACAAGTCTTTTGTAGCAAAGACTTTTGGGGCTGACCCCCTCAGTACAGATACATGCATGCTAGAGGATTCAGTTTTGGGGAGTTTTGATGAAATGATGAAGTCCCAATATCAATCCCTGGATGGGATAGATGGTGCCCAAATGATGAAATTAACTCGTATGGTGATTAGTGGTCACGACGCGGAAAAAATGGCCGATGAATTTAAAGAGAATATTCTGGACCTAGGGGAACAAATTAAGGTGGCTAAGTACTAAAGGGCCAGCCTAAGGGATATCAATGAAGATGGCATCTCCCACCTCCTCCAGGCTTTCAATGATAATAAACAACATTGAGCTTTCTCCGGAGGCTGGAGAAATATCAAACATTGGGTATTCTTTATTCTTTTGGGAATGTAAGTTCCCGGATCCCGGAGTCTTGGATCCCAAATTTTGTATTCTTTCGAGTGATCCGTGTCCCAGTCCCCGAGGCTGACCGGTCACTTTCAGGAGCGGTTAATAAAGGTTGTCAGAAGGTACTTGGCTACATCAAGGGGGTGTCGACTCAACAGCTGGTTTTCTGACCAGGTGGTCTTCACGAGGCACCATTCAGAGGTACACCTAGTGCATTGGAGACAGGGCACCATGTTTCCCATTTATGAGGCATGGAGCCTCGATCCCTAGGGGACCTAATTTCTTCCTTCTCCTCCCTGGTTCACTTCTCAAGGCTGATTCTTCTACTATATATTCTTGTCTCATTCTTCTGACATGTCAAGCCTTTTCCATCTCAAGGCCTTTTGTAGGGTGGCGCAGGTAGTACCGGCCCCCAGATAATGTATTTTATTAAAACATGATGTAAAATAGGGTTAGGGTTAGGGTTAGAAGAGAATGTGTATAAATAGCCAGACTGGCCCATTTCCAAGGGTCAAAGAAATTGATGATTTTGTTGTCCACAGTAATAGAAAGGTGATTTCTCATTTTAGTTGCAGAGCTCAATGCTCCATTGTTCTATTTCCAATAGTTAGACGCTCCCCTGGAGCCATCATTGTATCACGCACTAGTGCTTGCTGGAAGAGACATTAATGAAGAGGGGACAATTCTTTGCAATGATGTTGGTTGCATTCATGCCTCTGAGTTAATGGTATTTTATAATTTATGTTCTTCATGTCTTCTACTATGATATGTCAAATAGATTAACGACCTCTTTTCCCTCGCTACTAATAAAATACTAGCTGATGGTTGTGTATTTCTTTGGTATTTAGTGTAGTATATCAGAGTATTATTGATTTCCTGAATGTTTAAACATGACTATAGTTAGATGAAGTGTTTCTAACCCTGCAGGATCTTTTTCATTTTATTTGCTAAGTGTAGAATGCTAGGGGAAACCTTACCTTATTGAATCTTTGGAGAGAACGAGTTGAAGAAACCAGCTATCCCCCTCAAAAATAGTCACTTCTCCCAACCGAGCCCCGCACCATCATGACCCAACACCTAGGTGCTTGAAGGCCCAGGGAATCTAACTTCCCCAGATAACCTTTGCAGGTGGAGTTGGCCGGTACCTCCGGTACCCAGTGACAATTTATGACTGTTGGCGGACCCGGTCAGCAAAACCCCGTCAACAGATAGCAAAGACAAACAAGTTATATTTAGTAATGAAACCAAGTGTTTAGGATGTTAGGATGATTGGTTAATTATATGTTTGAATATATCAATATGATTGTCAGGATAGAATAAACTGATGTATTTTCCCCTTCTCACGATATAGAGTTAGGAAAAATAGTTGATGTTGCGCAAAAAGAGTGATACGTTGATTTAATGATAGATTGATGTAGGATAATCCATTTAAATGATGATAATAATCAAATCCACTTGATTTGCAAAAATAGGTTTCATTCTGGAAGTTGTATGTCCAGAGTGTCGCAATTTGGCTCACTGATATGGTATATCAGTTATTAGGGCATGAGAGACATGTTATTGGGAGATGTGGGTTATTTATCTCTTAGAGATTCCTTAGTTCCAGCTAAACCTAGGTCTTCTCATAGCTTTGGCAGAGTGATGGCACTCTGACCATAATACCTTCCATTTTCCTATGGGAGAGATGATGATTACACCTGAGAAAGTTTACAGAATGCTGCAGATCCTGACTTGAGGAGACAGGGTCTATTATGATCAGGTGTACGATGGAAACTCATGTCAATGGGTCCTTGGAGATCAGACTATTGGATATGAGAGTATCACCTGGGCATAGTTTTCTTCATTCCCTATTCTGTTGATAGTTTTAGGTGTGTTTATTGGTAGAGTTCTATTTCCAGATCATCGTGGTCATGGTTTCACAGTTGGTTGGGGTCGCATCATTGAGGACATGATTACGAATCCTCACAAATTTGATTATGGTGAGTTGCACCATGTAGTGTATAGGGGTAGTGCTTCATTATCTCCTAGAGTGATGTTGTTACAGTTATGGACATGAGAGCACATTCCTATGTCGAGACTGATAGCTACCTGATAGACAGATCTTGGTTGGCCATATGTATATCTATATGAGGGCATGGCTATTTAGCCTCAGATGGGAAAACTAGAGTACTGGCATTACATGCTTAATGACATTGATCAGGTCATCTAGAGACCATATCTAGGTTGTGAGGCATGGCGAGAGGATGATGATGAGTTTCCATATATGTTTTATCCTTGATGGATGATAGGCCGCTCACCGCTTGTTTTTGAGAGATTTTGTTGTTACAGAGTATCCTGGTAGTTTGGTAGGACTCAGGACATGCCACAGGAATTGGCACTTTATGCTCGGGTCTAGGCCAAGAGATCTATGTGGCGTGCATGGGTAGATTTTCATTATGCTTGTGATCAGATAGATAGATTGTAGTACATGCGGTGTAATATGTGAGAGCATATTGCAGATGTAGGGATGTCAATAGATTACTAACAATGGTTTACTATTCGTATATTCCCTTGGTTTGGTAAGCCAATTCCTGATATAGATGATACCTTAGATGATGATGATGGAAGGGGTGGTTGTGGAGGTGGATGACAAAGAGCTCCATGGAGACAAAGAGTACCGCGGTAGGCTAGAGGTAGAGATGGGGGGTCAGGGAGGACCACAAATGAGGGGTGGTCATGCACAGGGGAGAGGTGGTGGATTTAGAGTGAGACCAGTATAGGAAGTATCAAAATAAATATGGGGTCAGCGACAATAGAGAATTGTGAGATAGGCTCAGATACATGTTTCTAGACATGGGCAGGGTCCAAAAATTCTAACACAATAGGTGCCTATAGTTCCTCAGATTCTGACACAATAGGTTCCTATAAATCCATAGATTCTGGTGCAACATGTGCCTCATTTACCAGTACAAGTTCAGCCATAGATTCAGCCAAGTACTATCACCAGGTTAGAGAAGGATGTGCAGGGTTTTATAGACTAGTTTGGCTATAGTCACTAGCAGGATAGATCAAGTGGCTAGCATGATGCAATAGTTCATGACTATGATGGCACAAAAGATGAGTATAGATAGTACCATTCAGGTACCTCTGACTATATAGGACATATCAATGGATATAGATCTAGATGGTACAGGTGGTTAAGGTACAAGGGATGCAGCAGGTCCTGTTGGTAGGTCATGATTGATTTTGAGATCATATGTATTGTATCAAATATATCAGATGTTGATACGATCAGGACTATCATGTACCATTTTGAGATGATGTAGCTTTGATTATGGTAGACATTTGATTCATATTTATGATCATGACTTGGTCAATTTGATTTCCTTGATGATATATGATAGACTTTCTTTGATGTTATGATTCTATATGATGTTTATACATTTTTATTTCTACATGATATGGATGCAGTGCCTTATGTATGACATAGTTAAAATGAATGAATATGTATGAAAATCTATTTCTATATGCTTTCTAATTGATGATGGATGCAATCTTAATGATATATGTAATGCAATGGATTTAAGAATGTATGTTATGTTTTTGTATTTTGATAATGCAATATTTCAATGAAATGCACCTATGTGAATGATGAAATGTTTAATGTACTTGGATAATGAATAATGATGTGATGATGTAAAACTTGTGAATAATGATTAATGTTTAATGAATGCAAGGATAAATGCACAAGAAAGTCTTCATTATTGATTAATTTGAACCAAGATAAAGATATCAAATCTTTTGAATAATTAACTCACTTAAACTTAGGAAATCCCCTAAATGAAATTAATCTAAACATGAAATGTAACTAACTGTCACTTTTTTCTTTGAGAAAGAAATGCAAAAGAAGATATATTTTCATCATTGGGAATTTGTGCAACTAGGAGCAAGTACAATCATCAAGGACCACATCATGATAATATGAATACTAGTTTCATTGATTTTGTAACCATTAGAAACTAGTATAACCCTCACTAGTTGAATAATCAACTATGGGAGTCTGAATACCAGTTTCATTGGTTTCAATGTTGCAATTGGTTTTTGGTATTAAGATATGGAAGATCTAAATATCCAAGGTATCCATTTGCGTAAAAAAACAAAGGTTAACCCTCCTTCTCATATAAATTTCCTCAATGATTCTTTGATGACCATGTCCTTAGATGAATTCACATAAGTTGGTGGATAATTTTCAAAACAATCACACAAAATCAAGAAAAATATCATGTTTTCATCATCGCCAATCTAGTCAAAACCTCATCGATTAGCTAAAAAAACATGACGCAATGAATATCATCAAAAAATTCAAGTGTTTTGTATTGTATTAATATTTTCAATATAATTCCATTCATTCTGATTATTTAAGTTTTGTCAAATTTTAATCCGGATAATAAGGTCATGAAGTTCAAGGATCAAGTTATAAGATCAAATGCTTGGGTTGACCAATGATATCCATCAAAGGTTCAAAACATCTCTCCTCTAAAGTTCTAAAAATCTCTTTTGTCATGTGACCAAAAAGTAACACTTTCGAATCTGTTTGTGTCAAAACCAATGCTTGGCCCCCAAGTGAATATGAGATCATGTATAAATATAGGCAAATGAAACCTAGTATGTTACAATGATTTGACAATGCAGCTCGAAGACTTTATTATGACTATGCAAAAATGACGGATGCAATGAGGATATACAAATGGGGTGATGCTAAAATAAATATTTACAAATACAAATAGGTAAGACCTAATGGATCAAAAAATGCATGTTTTCCAGGTTTTCACCTTTTAAATTTTTATTGCTCTTTTTTATCTTTTTTCTCCTTTTTTGCTACCAAGGCGCCTATTGCTAAGTTTTCACCAAGGCACTTTTTCTCTTTCTTTGATTTTTTTTTTTGACTATCATCAAGGCACCTATTTGCTAGGTTTTCACCAAGACAACCATTTCTTGATCTTTTGAATTTTCTTTCTTTCTTCATGCTCAATTTTCCTCTTTTTATGCTTTTTTGCTTTTCCATTATCTTTGAATTTTTTATCTTTCTCATTTTTTTGGATTTTGAACTTTTATCATGTACAAAGAATGATGATAAACTCATCAGATATACTCTCATCTGACACCCTTTCAACCTATACTCTCTCATCTGATCAGGTATAAAACCTTTTTAAATGGCTACTGTTAATAGGTTCTTGCAACTCATCACCTTCATAATCAGCTCGCTTGTATGTCCCCATTCCAAAAGAAAAAGTAATAAAATAGGTCCAAGCCAATTCGCCTCCCATTTTCCTTTCTTTTCTCTCTACTTTGTTGGAAATATTCAGGACTAACAGAGTTACTGAGAGAAGAGGGGTGAATCAGTAACACTTAAATCTTTTAATACATTTCTGCACTTTTATATTTTTTAACCATTCATTCATCTAATCTACTGCAACCATGAAAATGTAAACATTCATAACACATAACACAAAGAT
>MU223269.1:68776-81128 GCA_018584345.1 Thuja plicata
ATGCTTGTTTCTGTATTTTTGTGGGATGAGAAGCTAGTCAAGAGGTCAGACAAGTCCTAGGCGAGCCTATGGTCCAGCTAGAGAACTTGTAGATGAGATAGATAAGTAAGAAGGTGCATGACTGTAGGGAATTCAGTCATGAAGAGTAAGAGATAGTGAGGAGTTAAACATTTCGGTGGGTAGGGAACCTAGGATAGAGGGAACAGAATAGTCCTTCTGGTTAGGGTCTGAGAGTAGCCCTAAAGAGACTCAAGTGTGAGTCTAGAGAGAGTCCTAAATTGAATAGGATTCCAGGTGAGATTCCTAGAAGAAAGTAGGAATTTCAGAGAGTTAGGTGACCTCCCCATCATGTACATGCTCATAATAATCATGCATGGAGCTTGAACCAACTCATTTCTCTTGATACCCTATTCCTAATTTTTCATCCTTTGATGTCCAAGGAGGTTTTATAGGTTCTAGAAAGCCTCTATTTTGTATTCCTAATAGTCCTCTTCCCTTGTATCCCATTTTTTGCATTATTTGAAATCTCTTTCCATATTGATCAGTTTGGATGGTGACATGTTGCACTCTTTCAACGAGATTATTTGAATTATCCTCATCTTTATAAAGCCATTGTAAAACTTCATTGTCTTATTTTTCTATGGCTTATTGGTCACTCTCTCTCACACAATGAGAGTTATATTTTGTAGTTGGATGAGATTTTGAAGGTTTTGCATGTGTCTTTGGGGAAGTATATAAGTCAAATAAGGAAACAGAATATTCCCCCACTTATTTTGAATTGATTCTGCATTGTTTTTCAAATTTATTCATCATCTGACTCATCTTTTGATAGTTTTCCATTTTCATTTTTTCTCTTTCATCCTTAGAAGGTCTCAAAATTTTTTCATTTGGTGTAGAGACTTTTACTGAATTTTTATTTGAACTTTGACCCTCATAACTAAATTTCTCTTTTCCCTTAGTTGATGTAGGTAAGTTAGTTGCATTAGGAATTGAAGTAGATCTAGCATTTAATGTCGAATTAGGACCTTCTTCTTTTGTTTCTTCAATGATGACACTAGGAATAAATCCTTCTCTATTATGTGTAATAAATAACTAATGAAGAGATTTCACCATATTTCAATATTGAAAGGGATTTGAATCTCCTCCAATAGTTATTTCTACACCCATGTATGGAAACTTGATACATTGATGATAGGTCGAAGGCACCACTTGCATCTCATGAATCCATGGCCTTCCTAATAAGATATTATAAGTTAATTTCATGTCAAGGACTTGAAAAATGGTATCTTTCTTGATAGGACCCACTTGAATGGGAAAAACTGCCATTCCTTTAGAAGATCTTTCCTCCTCATCATAATCTTTTATAGTGATTTGTTTCTTGGGATCAATGGATGACTTGGATAACCCTAAAGATTTGACTAGGTTCAAGGTACAAATGTTTAAACCAGATCCTCCATCAATGAGGACTCTTTTAACATGGTGTTTTTGAATCAAAGCCTCTATATGCAAGGGGATATTTTGAGGATGGTTTATGGACATGTCATCTTGCTCTGAAAATTATAAGCAATGAGGTGCTATGAGATGACCCACCATGTTTGAAAACCTTTCTTCTTCCAAATTTTCAGGAACGGTAGTTTCCACAAGATCTTTCTCCAAGATTTCTTTGTGATTGGGAGAAAGTTTCAATATCTCTAAAATGGAAATTTGAGCTGGATTCATTTGTAGTTGATCCACTAGACTATAATGCCTTGTTGAAGAAGATGCTTGTTTAGCCAAAGTAGTTGCTTGTGTAGGACCAAAATTTCTAGGGGTACTTCCTTGTAAGGTAATTATTTCTACTTGCCCCTAGTAACAACATTAGAGGTCTCTTTGTTAGGTTGTTCCTTTATTACCACAACATTGATAGTACTATCATGCCTAGATAGGGAATTAATAGTATTATCATAACAGTGGGTAAAGTTAACTTTATTATTATATCTTGAGTTGTTTCCATTGTTACCTCCATTGTTAACATTTGAAGATTCTCCTTTCTCATGGATGAAGAAAGGGTTTTTGAATGACGAGTGATCTTCATTATTTTGAGGTCCTTCCACTTTAATCACACCATTATCAATACGGTCTTGTACCACATGTTTCAAGCGCAAGCAATCATTTGTCTTATGTCCCTAGTTTCTATGATATTCACAATGATTTGACTCACTCCACCATGAGGGTTTCAATTTTGGTTCATAGGGCTAAGCCCTAGGTAAGTCAATAATCTTATTTCTAATGAGTGTTCTTAATGCATTTTCAAGCAGTTCACCCAAGATTGTGAACTTTCTTCTAGGTGATGGAGCAAAGAAGGGTTTAGGCTTATTATCCTCTTGATTGTTCCCAAATTTGTTATTATTGTTATTATTGAAGGGAACTTTGGGTTCTTGATTTACATTATTATCTTGATTGGATCCTCTTGTGAGATTAAATGGAGTATCCTTCAAGTTGTTTGCCTCCACAACTCTATCATTAAACACACCCTTGTTATTATTCTTCATCCAAAACCTATTGTTTTTAGGAGGAGCCCTATTATTCTTGTTGTTGGAAGTATTGTTATTAGTATTCTTTTTATCCTTGTAGAGTTTGAGTTCTCCACTTTTACTAATACTTCCTCTGTAGTAACTCCATTCTCGATCAAGTCTTGGAAAGAACATGAGAATTTTAACCTCAACCGATAGTTCATTTAGTTATTCAAGATATTGATGAAGATATCCATATTTTCCTTTTTGGGCACACTTCGAGGGTATCTAGAAAATGCCGGTCTCCATCTTTGTAGGAAAAGAAAGAATCCTTCTCCCTCATGTTTTTTGGTATTACATAAATTGATCATTGTGACTTCATGTTTAATATTGTACAAGTAATGCATCAAAAATTTGGAAGCCAATTCCTCAAAAGTGTGAATACCGGAGGGTAATTTGGAAAACCACTCCATCGTCATTCCTCCAAGGCTTCTTGGAAATAACCTCATTAAATACATTGTATCATGCATGAACTCCAAGCTCAATGCACAAAATTCCCTTAAATGATCTTGAGGATTGGATGCTCCTTCATATTTATCATACTTAGGAAAAACAACATTACTAGGCAATGAAACCATAATTAAGGTCTTATCAAATGGAAATGGAGACAATGCTTCGATAGAGAAGGGTTAAGGAGCCCCCATTTGCTTCATGTTGTCCAAATGCATTTGGAATAACTTAAATTGTTTGTTCATAATGTCAATAGGGTTGATCTCATCTTCTTTATGCTTTAACTTGTCGACATCATAATTATGAGGGAGTTTAGTACCCACTTGTGATAGGTCTAGGAAGTATTTTTCCCTATCTCTTTCCAATACTTTCTCCATGAGTTTTGTGAAGAATGGGATTTGTGCCACTTTGTTGACTTTCTCTTTGGTAGCCTCTTTGTCATTAGGGTCAATATTGTAGACATTCAAAATCGTCCTTATATTAATTTAATTAATATTCCCATAACATTATAGTTAATTTTAATTAATTATATTTATTATATTCTTCTATCTATTTAATTAATTTATTTAATTAAATATGATTCACCTTCTTTAGTATTTAAATTTAATTTAAATACCATCCCCTTTAATGTATTAAATCTTATTTATATACATTTCCTTCATTTATTCTTTTTAAATAAATTTATAATTTATTTATTCCTCTACATGACTTAATTCTACTAAACCACAATTAATCTAAATCTAATTTGGATTAAACTATTTTTAACCTAGATCCTACCCTACCTCACATCACTCTCACCAAATAGACCTACTCACTAATTAACTAAGGTTAATTAGGCTAATTTATTGATTCCTACACATATTAGTCCTAATTATTTGCTCACACATGTGTGAGCAAATTTTTAAATTTGACTTTTCAAAATAATGCTAATTTGGTGCCCGCAAGGTTTCTTACAACCATGATGACACTTTCTTACACTTTCTAAAAGTGTTTCATTGGACAAAAACTCTTACACCTCTTACAAGATCCTTCAATGTGTACTTTAAGTACACCCTGACCCATCACATCAAAATTTTCTCACACATGTGTGAGAAAAATTGGCCTCTTGCAAGGCTTATGTATCCCTCATGTGGCACCTATGTGGATTTCACATGAGTTCCACCTCATCCAAGCCCTCTCTCTCCTCCAAAAAATCTATAAATAGAGACCATTGTCAAGAGAAAATCATCTCTCATTTATGCATTGTTATCATGCTAGTTTAGTGCTAGAATTTTAGAGTGATTTTTAATGTTCATGCTTTTAGATAATCTAGAAATCACATCTTAGGAATAATGGTGAATGAATATAGTTCTTAGTTTCATTTTGATATTGCATAACATGTTAGTGTAATCTTGCATTTTTATTCTCATCATTTTGGTGAATGACTTGAGACAAGTTCTTCATACTTGTTCTTGAGCTCTTCATTATCCATTAGCTTGAATTCTAGTTTCCATCCATAAAATATAGTGGAATTATGATATTGTGTTGGGAGAGCACACCCACAAACATCTCTAAGAGAAAATCAACAAGGCTTGGGTGCACTTGTTTGGCTCATCGAAGGTTGTGGTGTAAACCCATTTGTTTTTAAGCTTTCATTCAAATATGCAAACATTATTTATGATTTCTAATGACTAAATTTTGTTGTTTGCATGTTTGAGTGATGTTGTTTGATAGGTAGGTTTTTATCACATACATTTTGGCATGCCCAATGGGACCCATGTCCCTTATTTGTTAAAAAATTTTAAAATTTCTACATTTTTTCATGATTCTGGAAAAGCATTTCGCAGAGCCATCTCCGCTCTGAGATTACTATCTGTATTTCTAGATTGTTGTCTATGCAGATCACCATCTCTGCCTGAGAATGGCCGTCTGCACTTAAAAACTATTGTCTGTGTAGAATGTTCGTCTGCGCTTAAAAATTGTTGTATGTGCAGAACTCTGCCGTCTACGCAAATCATCGTCTATGTAGATTGTCATTTGTGCACTGTCATTTCCATCTCTGCATTTCTTGCATTTTAAACTAGTTCTGAGAGATGGGTATTTCATAGGAGTTAAGATGCAGAATCTACTTTTTGAGGGTTTTTAAGAAATTTCAAACTTAGTCAAATTTCAGGAATTAGGAATCAGCATATTGTCACAAATCAAGTGTTACTAATCTATTTGTCTTTTTGTAGCATTTCAGGGTTGAAGACTTTAAAGATTATTAATATTTTTCATACAAGTTTCTTAGATTTTAATAGGTTTTGGGAATGAACTTGTATGTTTTAAACATTATTCTTTGAATGAATGTTTCTTAAAAGAAGAAATCAACCACATCCAATCTTGAATGCATAAGGGAATGAACCTCACAAATCTTGAATGATATAAGACAAAAAAAAACACCTTTTTAAATGCTTTCCTTATTGATGTGCGGAAATATATTGAGCTTGCATGCTTAATCATACTATTGTGTTTTTTTCTTGGGTAGAAAATACTTAGTTGCTCTAATTATGTTCAAGTTGGAAAATGAACTATTTTTGGTGTGTTTGAAGAAGTGTTTTTCAACACTTCTTTCAAGCTATTTTTCATTAGATAGATCCCTTAATTTACATGACACTATGATTAAACTATAGCCATATCCTCTCCCCTCGCCTTCGTAGAACTTGGGTGAAGAGAAAGCTTAACTTAATATAGCTTCTAGAGAGGCCTGTCTAGAGGGTGTGCTTCCCCTTTAGAGGATGACCTCAAACTGGTAAATCCCTTTGGCCGATATAGAAATAAGGTGTGACACAAAGGTCCAATTTATCCCTTCAAGCTCAGGTGGGTCATGTTTAATGGTAGTCCATACTGAGTGAATATCCTCAGCATACTGGCATAGTTGAACTAGAGACTTAAGTGTCTCACGCCATACAAATGGATTGCGGGGATGCCACAAATCTTATTAGTAGCCTACCTAATTCACCTCCAAATGGTGACTTATTATAGTGAAAGGGGATGGAAGATTCTCCCCCCAAGATTCCCATCATACGTGTCCCAGGGTATTGTGTTGCAAAAGAGATCTTCATAGCACGACAACAATACTTGGAAAAAGGAAAAAACATGGGTACCCTTCCATGGGTGACATTGTTGTGTGAGCCAAAGGACTACCAAGCAATGGGCCTATAATATTTCATTTGAAGCCAATTCCTTAAGGTAGCTACTGTTTGTACTGTCTTCATTGTGTTAAACCACGTAAAAACATAACTGGCTTGAAAGAGTCACTTGAACATACACAAATGAAATATCACAATTTTATCAAAATCCCCCAAAGTCATAATTGCTTGTCTCTTGAAAGGTTTCTTTGTCCCTTCCAGGACTATTTTCAGATATTCGTCTTCAATAAATGTCAGCTATGCCCAATATCTGAGCCAAGGTATACTTAGCATAGTCAATGCTTTTGATGTATGGTAAAAATTAGTTCTTTCCAATGAACAAATTGACCTAAAAAGTTCAAAATCAGTCAGAATCCTACATTTTCATCTCCACATCAACCACTTCTTCATCATCATCATACTTCTTATCCTAATCACCTCTTCCAAGTCATTCTTTTTATTCTCAATCATTCTAATCATTCCATCCTAAACATCCACAATCTTCCTAATCATCCCTCTAATTCACATCAATGTCCTCTTTCTTAATCCAATCTAATCATTCATCTCCCTCCAACCTAATCCAATCATCATTCTTCTAATCCAATCCACTTGTCAACCTCATATCATTCTATCAAATTCTAATCCAATTCATCTTCCTTTTCATCCAAACCAATCACCATTAATTATTCCCTTGTCTTCCAACATCTCTCATTTGTCTTCTAAGGTTCATCCATTTTTCATTCAAATCTTCATCCACATCTCCTTCTAATTCCAATTTTCATAAAATATTCTACTTTTGATTTAGGATCACCATCAAAATATTTGGACGTTAATCCTAGTTATCTTGATTGACCCACATCCAACCATAGTCAAGATTAACCCACATCAAATCAAACTTCATCTTTCACACCTTCAGCAAGATGTTTCATCTCAAATCTTAGGTTGAAATATTTATCAAATTGTTTCATAGACCCTCATCATTAGAAAACATCTATTTGAATCATATTTCATTGAGAACATCAGTCCATCTCAAGTAATTAATTCTCTTAGTCATATCTTATTTTTCTTGGGATAATCAATCTATCTCCAAGTAGAAGAAGATATCATCATCCAAATCAATCCTTTGTTTGCACCATCATAGGGTCTTGTTTCACCTAGGTTTGTCTCAAACCTTTGAATCCAAATCAAATCAAATCAAATCCAACTTTGATGCTCTTTTCTCATATCCAAATTAAATCAAAATCAATCAAAATCAAAATCCTTGAGGCCTTTCCCTCTTAAACCAAAACAAAGTCCAAGTATTGCTCCTAAGTCCTAAGTTCATATTTCTTTCCATCATCTATCACTTCATCCACTCTTAATCTAAAACTTCTTCCACATCATCTTCTAATCCAATTCCAAAACCCCTCATTCAAACATCATGTATATGGATTGGTTTCACAAATTGGTTGAGGACTATAAAGTGCTAAACCCTAATCCTCAAACCATACCTCCAATCCAACCTACCTACCAAATCAATCCTCAAAACATTATATCTAATCCAAATTAATCTACCATTTCTTATCTTCCTCTACCTTTGATAATGGAAATTCATCTCATATCCACCTTGTTCACGAGATTCAATAACTCTGAAACATTTTCCTTAGTCTAAAAAATGGGGGTCAAAAGAAAAAGTTTTCCTTTGAAGACATATGTCCTTACCCATTTGTCCAAATTCATAATTCCCATCTCCCATTTAATCCCAATCCTACACCTAATCCCCCACATTTTGAACTTCATGTCCAAAATCATAATCCTTATCCTCCACATAATCCCAATCCTCCAAGTCCTACATTGTCCCCATCCCACACTACCTTTTCCATTGAATGGATCCAACAGCTAGAAGAAAAATATAAATGCCCAGATCAAGTTGTGAAATCCCCTCAATTCATGAACCTACCACTGTCCCATCCAAACCAATATATACCTAAATCTCATAATCCTTATGAGTCTCCCATCCCTCCATCCAATCATGTTGAAGCTTCCACCTCCTCCATCACATTACCCGCACAAGTCCACACATGTCAAGAACTTTTTCCAAAGCATGATAACATGAATTCCTTTTCTCCTCTAGCTCTAAACATTCCTCCATCTTATGAAACCTCTCCATCTTATGACACCTTTCCATATGAAGATCCTCTCCTTCCATATCAAGATCCACTTATCCTCCTTAACCCATCTCATGATCCCATTCCTAATCAATATCAAGACATCCCATCCACCCCATCCAATGATTTTCCCCCATGTCAAGAGTTAACCTTCACTTACCTGCCACTTCATGAAGGTATTCCATGTGTTAGAAGTATAATCTTTCCTTGGTGAAATATATTATAAACCAAGGTAGTTTAGTTTAGTTTATTTATTATGTAAGTAGGAGATTCCTATAGAATCCCTACATGAACACTTCTCCTCTTTTCCATGTGTGAGGACATAATATTTATTTGTAATTTCTTTTTATTCTAGATTCCTCCTTAAGAGGAAATAGCACAAGTGGCACACACATTATGAATGTGGCTCACATGCACATGGGAGTTACATTCAACTCCTTTCTTCTCATCTCTACATAAGAGATGCTTCTTTTCTCTTTATTAGTCTCTTTTACATTCACTTACATCACTTCCTCTCTCTCTCTCTCTCATTATCAGAATATTGTATGAGCTAAAGCTCTCTCTCTCTCTCTTTTTGGCTATTTTGCCCATTCATAATTCACGGGGGTTTCTTTACGCTTTTCCCCCTTCAAAAACTTCTTGTCTCCCTTGTTTCTTTTTGGTGTTTGCTCTAAGGAATAGTTTAATTCATGATAATCTTCCTTTTTCCTAGCTCATTTGGATTAATATGTTCCTAGCTCGAATTTGATTATCCATTTTAACATGGTATCAGAGCAGGTTTAATCCATTTTTGAGTTCATAGGTTTAAGCGATTATCATATCTCGGAGCACTCAAAATTCGAAGACTCATTTTATTAATTTGAGAGAGTTTCTTTTAGTTCATCTCTTCTCCTTTAGTTTATTTTTATTTTTTTTTAAATTAAATGTTAGTATTAAAAAGTTTCATTAGTTTAATCTTTTTAAATAATTTAAATTTAAATCCTATATTCTCATATTATTAAAATTTAAATTAAAAAAAAAAACAATTTCTCATATTATTCTTTATTAATTCTCTTCTTTTAATATTTTAAGTTAATGCTTAAAAGTTATTTCTTTCCTAATATTGGTTCTTACATAGAATATTCCTTTTCAAAAATTTCTATGATTTGTTTCTATTTCTAATCCTTTGCATGTGTGCCCTATTTAGCATATTCTCTGATTTTTTTTTCCCTCTCTGCTTTTTTTTCAGTTTTTTTTCATCTTGCATGCATTCGATGTTATTTTAAATATCATTCATTTTTCATCTTCTGTGTTTCTTTTCAAGAATCATTCTTTCAATTCATCTTCTTTGTTTTAATGTAGTAACTTTAATCTGAGAAAGAGTTTTTAAAAAAAAAAAATCTCTGCATGTTCAGTTTAGTTATTTTTTTTGCTGTTTTAGTCTGCATGCTTGTTTGAAATCTATGTGCAAGCATTTATTTTCTTAACCGAGAGAAGTCTTGGTTGTGACATCTCTGCAAATGTGAATGATAGATGAAGTCTCATTTTTTGCATTTCCAAGAGCCAGCGTTTCATTACCAGCATCTACATCAGAGATATCTCTCATTCAGGAAGCTACGATTTCAGCAGATGAATTCATGGCTTGTCATTTCCAATAAAAACCAGGTTCTTTGGTTTGTTTAGAATAAATAGTGAGATATATTCATCTAGTTGTAATTACTTGCATGCAGACATTTAGATATATAAACTTGTGAGTGCGTAGTTGTGTTTTGTATTTGTCTTTCAAAGCAGAGCTCCGAGCTGTCACCCTTCTTGGTCTTTCCCTCTGTCTTTCACCTCTCCCCGTGCATCATGATTCGAACCTTGATGATTTTTTAGTTGTCTTTCCCTTCAGCTTGACAACATTTTTTTTCTGCATGTGCTATTTTTCTGCATGCTCATAGTGGTAGTGCCCTCTGTTTCCTTTTGCCAGACGTCTCTCCACCTCCTGTAAGCTGATTCACGATCCCTCCTTTGCATCTCTCCGCAACTCTCCACACCGACAGCAAGCGGCTTGTCTCTGCCTCGCAAGCCCTCCCGAGCGCTGCCTCCCTTCCACCACTCAAGCCGTCCTCAGCACAGTCTCCTTCACCATTTACCATAGTGTTTTTTTTTCTGATCAAAAATCATTACGAGGGTTTGGTTGAAATGTTTTAAACATAGTTTTTCTCCTCTTTCCATTGTTCTATTTCTTTGTCTGTCTTTCTCTGATTGTCTTTCATGACCATATCTATGATATCTGTCCTAACGGTCATCATTTTGAGCAGATTTTGAGATTTCTCTTGAATTTGATCTTCTGTCCCGTTGACCACGATCTTGGCTGCTTCTACTCCGCTTCACATGTTTGATAGCTCACCCCACTGTCGTCACTCCTCTCTACCGCCACCTCTATTTTTTTTTCTTCTCCTCTGCTCCCTTCCCTCGCCGCTTCTTCCCCTCCCTCCTTGCGCTGCCTTTTCCTTTCCCTATATTCCCTTTTGGCACCCGCACCTCCCTCCATTATGCCAAATCCTTGATTTATGTTTCTTTCATCTCATACCCGCATTCATATTCTCGTTTCTAATGTTTTTTGTTTGTTTATTATCCCAGTTAAAGGGATCTCTATCCCCACATCTTAGATCTCATCTTCTCTTCTTCCCTTATCTCTGCACCACCTCTGCTCCTGCATTTATCATTCATGCCCTTGTTGCTGTCTCTACTCGTGCCCCTCTCACAGGTTCTGTTCTCTTCTTTTCCCACCAAGGCTCATAAACAAGCTTTGAAAAGGCAGATTGGTCTTCACCATAGGTGCTCCAAGAATCGACAGATATATACTTTGCCAGCCATTAAAGTTTGTGTATGAGACAAATAAGGCAAGCTTCTGGTCTCTTAGCTTTGTATAGATTTAATCTTAAATATTATTCTTTGAATATTAGATTTAGTTTCTTTTTTTAATCTTAGTCATTTCATTTCATTAGACTTAGTTTTATTCTCGTAAATAGACGCCATTTTTTTAAAATCTTAGCTTATCCTTTTATCTCAAGATCATTTTTTTTCAATTTTTTTTAAATTAGATTTAGATTTAGTTTTAACATTAATATAGTATTATAGTCTAATCTCTTTTTTTCATTTTTTAATTAAGTTCAATTTAGCTTTTTTCTTAAAAGTTGGAGTCTTTTGTTTTTCGTGTCATCTAATCATATTTTGCTTGCAGGGGTTTTCTTCTCGCTTTCTACAAGCTTTTTCATCTCACAATCTTTTGCAGGGTTCTATTTGTTTTCTTCTCTCTAATCTTTTGCATGCAGGTGTTTCTTAACATTCTTTGCAGGATCATTTGCACGATTTATTGCAGATCTGAATCTTTATATATCTTTCTTTTTTTTCTTTTTTTTTCTCTAACACATTGTTGCATGCAGGTTTTTGCTCTTTTTTTTAACATTTGTTGCAGGATTTTCGATCTCATAATTATTTGCAGGGGTTCATCTGTTGTCATTTAACCATTTTTTCTTGCAGGGGTTAACCATTTCACTCTTTTTTTTCAAATCTACTTATTTAATCAAATAATCTTATCAATCTGGTTTCCTCAATCTCATTTTAACTAATTTTGGAATAATTAATCCGCATCAACTTCACTAATATTTAAATTTGGGGTAATTAATCAATTTCACCTTTGGTTCAATCTGCAAGTTTATTTATCTCACTTTCATTTTAAGTAAATCTATTTAATCTTTCAAATCTTCTTTTTTTTGCTTTCTGTTATCATGTCTCCATTTATTCCTAAAATTAAACTTACAAACTCTAATTATATCACTTGGAAAACACACATGCTTGACATTTTTAAATCTACCAATCTGTTGAAAATTGTTTTCACACCTAAACTTGAATCCTTCACTCATCCTGCTGACCAGGCTGCCTGGCAGTTCCAAGATGAGGAAGCATTTGGTCTTATTGGATTTTCATTACATCCTGATTTATATTATGTTATTTTAGATTGTACTAATGCATATCAGGCTTGGCATGTCTTGCAATCCACATTTCATAAACATGATGAACCTTA
>MU223269.1:152879-188316 GCA_018584345.1 Thuja plicata
ACAAGTGTTTCTACAACATAATTGGAAGGTAACTTAGCCCCTTGATTGGCTAGTTCAAGAATGTATTTCTCTTTCTCCTCAGCTAGGAGGACTCCCATCATTCTATAGAAATCTTTGTTAGCATGAGCTTGTGCAATCTCCTCTGGAGTGATTTCTACTTCTACATTGTTAGGGGGGTCTTCAGAATGGGACTTACCCCAATTTCTAAAGAGGTCAGTTCTGCTAACCTCACCACCTGATTGGTAATGATCTGTCATCTTGACAAAATGCAAGGATTCAAGGTGTAAAGACTCGGTATAAAAAGATTGAGTGTTCTCTAAATATGGGTCTTCTTGGAACAAAGGATTTCAAACCCTACTAAGATCCACTAGAAATGACCATTTATTGTAAGGTCGACGTACCGGGGAAGGAGATCGAGATGATTCCTCACTAGATGTAGCTGGTAATGGTGTGGAAAGTACAGATTTGTCTTGATTGATTGAAGAAAATGTTTTGCCACTTCGAGTTGTGACAGTCATAGACAAAGTTTAAACAAGGAATGTGAACTAGGACCAAACTTGAAACTGTCTCAAAGTAATTGCACAGAACGTGCCAAAAGGTGAAGTATCCTTGGTGCAAATCATCAAAGATGAGGCTAGAACAGCCAAGATATGACTATTGTGACACAAGGCATGACAACATAGATGAAAGAGATCAAAAAGACATGAGATGAGGCCAGTTTAAGCAAGAATCATGTAGTTCTTAACCCAAGAAACCAAGTTTCAGACTGTGTGAAGATGGATGGCAGACAAACAAACCCATATCAGAGACCAGATTTGACAGAAGTACATCTGACTGACAGAATTTAGCTCACTATTTTGGAAAAAAGACTCCAGTTTCACGCAAAGAAATGCTCTGTCACATGAAGTTTCTTAGTGAATCATGAAAAACTTTGTAGTATTTGCATGAAGAATGACACCAATTTGATAGAATAAAAAGTGATAGAATAACGGCACTGTTGCCAAATTTCGCGTGACAGTGTATTTCGTATCTCGCAAAGATTACCAGTAAAGCACGTGAAGATTGGGAAATGTTGAGTGAAACTATGCAAATGTTGAAAAAAGAACGTTTACAAAATCAGACTGTTGAGACCAGTTTGCATTTCCTGAGATAAAGTCATGCATTTTTCTGCCAGATAGTTCAAGTTACAGATTGTTTTGGACATGTTCAAGGTTGACAGTTTGTGTGTTTTGACGATAGTTTCAATTGTTAAAATGATACACCCACGTAAAACACATTAAACAGAATGTTTGTAGTACCAAAAAAAAAATATCACAATCTTAGGATAGTCAAGACAATATCTGTTGAATCCCCACTTGAACCGAAGTTTAGCTATGCTTACTCTTAGCGGATAACTTAGAATCTTGGAAGCACGGGCTCCTCCTTACATATGTACTCACTTCTCAAGCATACCAAGCTTTGAACCCCAAAGGAATTGCTTCCCAAAGGGTTGTTATCTCTACTAAAAGCTGTAAAAATGTGAGGCATCTTAGTCGGTCTCTGACCTTCTGTGCCAACAGATAGAGGGTTTTTGGAAAACTAGAACAACAGTTTGTAGTAAGGTCATCTGTTCAGGTGGTTGTGATCAAGTCATTTTCCCAATAAAGGGGGCTCTCCCAATCTTTTCAAAGCAAGGCTTTCACCTTAACAATCTTAGGAATTTAGCGCACCACTAGGGTACTAGAGGATATTTTGGTTGCCACAACAAATTCACACCTATCTATTGTGACATTAATCATAATAGAATTTTTCGTATACCGGTTTGGAAGGGCTTGGCTTTAGCCTATTACCGGTTGGGCATCCACTCTCACCGGCTCTGCTAAAGCTCTCGGGAGGTAGCCACTCTAGAAGAATCACATGAATTTCTCTTACACCCAAGATCCATAAAGGTGAGGGGAGAGGATATGTTCATGTAGTTCTTAGGATTACAATCTAAAAAACACTTCAATCACACAAGACAATGGTTCATTTTAAGCACCAACCGAAGTGTGTTTTAACTACTAAAAACAAATATAAGAAGTTGTGAAAACATGCAAGGTCTTCGACAAATGTCTTGTAATAAACCCATTAGTAGTTTGTAATACCTTTCTTCATATTAGTGTCCTACAATAAACGTGTCAGAATTTTATGATGGCTTTTCTTTATCTCAGCCTCCTGCAAACCACTGTCAAGCTGTTTCAAAAGATAAAATCAGAGAAGCACAGATGTCAGAAAATAGAAGGTGGTTAGAAAACCAAGGCAATAAAATATCAAATTGAAAGCTCTGGAATGTAATTTCATGCGAATTTGTATGCTAGGTTGCGTGAAGAAGTGATGCATGCCCAACAAAGAATTGGAAAGTTTGTGAGATGTACAAAAAGTTCACGCAAAATTAGAACAGAACTTGTACAGAAGTATTGACATAATGCAAAAAAAATGAAAAATATGAAATGAAATGAGGCCAGAATAGAATGTACCTGCCCCACGGTGGGCGCCATAAATGTATGTGGTAAATTTGGCTTTGTTAACTCACCATACACTTCAACATAGTCCTTCTTCACCAGGTACACACAAGACTGAATATGAGATTATTCATCTTGTCTGCCTATATGATTCGACCTCTTGCCTTCTATCTAGATGGGGTTTTTGAAATAGCTCTTAGAATGAGAGTCTCACAACCATAGACCAATCTAAGAATGAAGGATTTTTCTCCATGAATGCAATGCAATGCAAGGTTATTCTAAGAATTGAAAGATGCAAGCTTAATCTAAAACATGATTTCAATGCAATTATTCTAGAAATTGAAACTATTCTATTGCAATAATGAAATTACTCTATATGAGATTATCAAGAAATGTGACAATAATTTAGTATTCTAACAATGCATAAAAAATGAGTGGGGGTTTTGAATGAAGAATGAGAGTTCTTTTATAGACTCAAAGATGATCAGAATAGAAACTTTCCTCTTTGAAATAAAACAGATAGAAAAGCTAGTTTAGAATAGCAAGCTTTATTTAAAAGAATACAATAAATTGTTTTCTTTCTACTTTAACTATTTTCTTTCTTTGATTTAATTCTGTTTTATTTGAATTTAATTGTTTTCTTTCTTTTTAAAGCACAATTAATTCAAAGATTCTATTTTTGAACAGAAGAAATATTTTTGAGAGATTATCCAATTAATTATATAAATATGACCTCATAATTGTTTTTTCTCAATTATCTGAATAATTAAATTCAATTATTGAAAATGAGGATATTTATTTAATAATTAAATATCATTTAATTCTTTTTTCATGTGTCTTAGCTAAAGAGGGTGAATTTAATTTAATTAAAGTGCTAGGACTTTATTAATTAAATTAATTTGATCATAAGGTTTGTTTAGCCAAATAGATATTTAGGAATTAAATATGATGTATGATTAATGCAAATTTAGGATTTTTTGCATTTGACACTTAGGTCGAGTAGAGTCAGTCAAAACTCAGAATTACCTAGTACAATAGGACTTTGATGTTCTAGAAGAATAATAAATGCCACAAATTGGTTAGGGTTGCAAGATGCCAATTTTGGGGTGTTACAGACCCATATTTGAATTTAGGTATTCATTAAAGTGTCATATGAGGTCCTCCCATAGAAAAAACACTAAAGTATGTACCAAATAGTCCTTGAATTGAACACAAGTTAGGTGATTGCAATTTAGGACTATACATTGATAAAGGAGAATATTGTATGAGATGAAGGGTTTATCATAAGAAAAAATATTTACCATTAAATTAAAAACTTGGACAAAAAAATATATGCTTACAAAAAAAATTTCACTAAACTAAAGAAGTACCTCACTTCTTGGCACAAAATCCCAAAAGACTGTGAAAAAATACAAAGATGGCATCACATTTTTGGTGGATACAAACCATTGCTTCATGGAAGTGATACTACCCAAGAAATACCAGATAAAATAATTTGGATATGAGATCACTATGGAGGAATGTGTGTTAAATGCAAAAGAGTGGTTCAAGTGCTGATAGATTTGACAGAGGTCAAGTTTGGCATATATCAAGAATTGATCAGAACTATTTCTTTGGTAGGTACTGCTCTATAAGGATCTACCTCTAGAAAGAAAAGACTCAAAAAAACCATTGAGGCCCCTTCCTCCTCCATGTCAAAGAAGAAGAAGAAGACAAAAAATAATAAGGAAATAGTGTTTGTTATTTATTTGCATATCGAACTAGAAACATAGAGAAACTAGTGTCGCTTAGGAAGGACTGCCTCAAGAAGATTTAAAATATTTTAATGAGGAACCATATGAATTAAATAATATATGGAAATTATTAAGGAAGCTCCTATTACCCATATGTTGCAGAACAACATTGTAGAAAATTGAGGAATCAAAGATGCCCTCACAAATGCATAGATCTATCAATTCCACTCCTAGATCTTAAATGTTGGTATGCTTGAAAATCACTTGCAATGAAGGAGAGAGAAGGAGAATGAACGACGAATATTTTTTATTGATTGATAATTCCTCTACTTGGCCATCATGGAAGAGAAATATGCATAAATTGGAGAAGATTTCCTTTGATTTGAATTATCTTGAAGAATTGGAGACTTGGAGATTTTTATCTTGGATAATTGTCTTCAAATCTTGAACCCAAATGCTCAATTTTTCTTTCTTGCTTTAAAATATTGATAACTTGATTGACAAAATGCTTGAGTATGGTTGTGCTATGAAAAATGAGGAGAGACAAGGTATTTTTATAATTCATCTTTTTTGGATTAAAAAATGGGGTCGACCAAAAAACCAAAAATCCTGATAATATCCCAATATTAGGCCTTGGGTCAAATTTTGACCCCAATTGTCTGGGATAGGTTGCCATTGGCATCTTGACCTAGGTACAAGCTACCAATGGCATCTTGTACCCTAGAAAATTAAACAAAATTTAGAGAGGATGTTCGGATAGAAGAAAAGACGTGGGGGAAAAAAATGTAGTTTGTTAGGATCAAGCATAATGAGCATCCAGACCTCAAAATCACTAAAATTAGGTCGAATAGATCCTAGTAAACTACCCAACTATAGGTGCTAGTGGTGTAGGAGCAGCTAGGTAGGGATAACATGTAACCTAGCGCTTCTAATTTTTTTTGGCTTTTAGTGGTCCTAGCCACACCACTACTGGAATAATAGGACTAGGTGATTCCTAGGATTTTTTTAGTTATATAAGGAGGTCTTCCTAGGTCTTTAGTGTCTTTCTTTTCAAGCAATGTCCAAAGTTGCTCATTTATGTTCATATTGCCAATGTTTGGACAATAGTGGAAATGATCCATTCGAGGGTCAAATTGGAAAAGGAAGGGTTTAGGAGACCTATTTTATGTCTAATTAGCCTAATTATGCAATTGGTTAAGTTATTAAGGTGTTTGGCCATGTTTTATGCAAGAATGACAAAAGTTTTAAAAGTTGTCAATGTTGTCATTGACAACATTGACAACATTTCTTGCAATAGTGTCTTTTCGGGAATTTGAGGTTTCTAACTATCTGAAACCATCAAGGTAGGTTCATGGTAAACTATATAAGACCTCCCTAAACCTTTTCAAGAGGTTGGTTAATTTTGAAAATTTTGTGTACAGACTGTGTAATTAAAGAAATAGTTGCAATTTTATAATTTCTGAGCATTTTGTGTTTTAATGGATTAGATTGCTTACTGTAATAGTTGAATAAGTAGAATTATTTCCTTTTGAGATTATTTTTGGTATTATATTATAATTTTTTGTGAGTTTAGTTATATTTGTAAATTATTTTTTTTTAAGACAGTCATTGGTCTGAACCAAGCAACTTCTACAAATGGGGTCATAGATCCTCCTCCCACTGTGGAATTTGCATGGGCATTTGGGATTAGGGAGATGAATCCTCATACATATTTTATAGTGAAGGAAGGGACCTATAATTCAAGAAATATAATTTTAAAGTGATTCCCTAGGCGAGCTAGAGTTGCATGGCTAGGGATCACAGAGAAGTGCGGAGGTGATAAGGAGGATTGAAGGCATTGATAGCTTCGATCAGAGATTGTGGAGGTGTAGATACATATTTGGTGGAGTACCAAATTCAATGGGAAGTTTTGGTGAAGGATCCTTAATGGTGGAAACAAATAGTTTGATGGATATGCTCTGTGTGCTTTGAAACCCCTAATTTTAGCCTTGTTTCTAGGAAGCCACTGTACAGATAGTTTGGAGGGACAAGACCTAGAAAATATTTTAGGTCTCTATAATGGGTGTCAATATCAAAGGTTATTTTTCCATCTTGTTAAGGTTTATTTAAAGTTATTTGAGAAAACGAGCCTAATTAGGCCTAATTGCTTGTAGCTTTGTTTTGGATGAATTTGGTATGTTTCTTGGAACTCGTTTAGGGTTCTAGTGCAAAGGGTGTTTGAGGGTGTTGGAATATATCACATTTTCATCCTAGAATCCTACCTATCCATATAGAAGTGTTATTTATCATGTTGGATCAAATTACTGAAGATGGGGCAAGAAGAGCTCCAATGTGCTAGGTGATGTATGTTTTGGTTTCTTTGTTGATGTCTGCAAGTTGAAAGGAGAAGGATCTTAGAGAAAGAATCCTTAGAAGTTTGGGGTAAGTTAAGAACCCTAATGGGTCAAGAAGTGACCAATAGGATACCCTAGGGGAAGGTAGGGTATAGAGAAAGACTTGTAGCTACATCAGATTGGTATCAGAGCAAGTTAAAGACTTGGGAAGACAATGTATGTATGCAGCTACTGGTGAAGTAGTGGGAGAGTCAATCCTGGTGACTAATGCAAAGATAGGTAAAGAAGTAGGTGAGAAAAAGGAGAAGAACAAAATCCTTGAAGAAGCCTTATAAGGAATGAGGATAAGGCTAGAAGAAGTTGCTAATGCAGCAGCTCGGAGCAGAGAAGTGAAAAGCAATGATAGAGTTAAAAATATTGATGAGGAGGAAATTATCCCTGAACCAGACCCACCACTAAATAAAGAGCCATTCTTGAAGGCCATCAAAGCATTAGGTGGAAAAAAATTGGAAGGGATACCCCTATTTAGTGGGAAGATGGACATTGAAGTAGTGATGGAATGGGTGGAAGGAATGGAGAGTAATTTCAAGTGTGAAGGGGTGACAGAGGCACAAAAGCTAATGGTGGCCAAATCAAGACTCAGTGGTTCAGCCCTAACATGGTGGAAATACCTTCAAGATGAGAGGGTTAGATTGGGTAAGCAACCCATAGCCAATTGCAACACAATGGTGACCAAGCTAAAGGAGATTCATCTGCTAGAGGACTATGAGATTCAACTTCATAGGAAAAGATAGAATTTGAAGAAAAAAGACTTGGATGTAGCCTCTTATATAGAGGAATTCCAAATATTGTGTCTTAGGTCCAAGAAACAAGAAGAGGAATCAATCAAGGTTTCTAGGTACTTGGGTGGATTGAAATGGAACATCCAAGAAGAGATCAGTTTGTGGAAACCAACCATAGTTCAAAGGTGTCATCAATTAGCCCTAAGGGTGGAGGAAAAGAATAGGAAGAAGGGTGACTCTAACTTCAAGAATAGAGGTAGAGGAAGAGACTAATGAGTTGAAAGAGAAGGCCATCAAGGAAGAGGAAATGAGAAAAGCACACAAGGTGAGACACAAATGACAGAGCATAATACTGAAAGAACTCCAAGATGGGGGTATAACAAAGGTAGGGGTAATCAAGGAGGTCCTAGCAGAGGAAGAGGAGGTACAAGTAACTCATAATGTTCAAGTATGATGTTTTACAACTGTGGTCATTTAGGCCATCTAGCCTATAGATGCCCTGAGAACCATACTACTTCAAATCATGATAAGAGAGTGGCATATGATCATGAGGACACTTCAAGTGTCAAAGCACCTAAGATTCATCATCTAGATTCAGAGATGGGTGAAAACCTAATGTTTAGGAGGGTGTTGATAAGAAAACCAGTTAAGGATGAACCCAAGCATAGGAGGGATTTGTTTAGGATAAAATACAAGATCCTTGGAAAAGTTTGTAAGGTGATAGTGGACTCTGGTTCCATTGACAACATCATCTCAGAGGAAGTAGTCAAAAAATTAAAGTTGACCAAAGTACCCCATGTAAATATAAGGTGACTTGGTTAAATAAAGGCCAAAGTGTACTGGTGAATGAGCAGACATGGGTTGAATTCTCTATATCAGGGTATATGGACAAACTATTGTGTGACATCCTACCAGTGGATTCTTTTTATTTTCTCTTAGGAAGACCTTGGCAGTTTGACAATGGGGCAGTGTATGATGGGAAGGAGAATTTCATCACATTCAAGAAGGGAGGAAGAAATTTCAAGATTCAATCTCTGCTAGAAGAGGAGGAGCCACAGTCCAAGAATCCTAACATAATGTTGTGTAGTGGAAAGGATTTTGTGAAAGATCTTAAGGATGAAGATAATGAAGGATATGCTATTGTTCTTAAGCCTAAGGAAGAAGAGAAGCTTGTCAAGGAGCCCTTACCAGTAGAGATACAAGAATTGCTTGACAATTATAAGTATATAGTGAGTGATGGAACTCCTGCAACCTTACCTCCTAGAAGGGTGATAAGCCATTAGATAGAATTTTTTCCTGGTGCATCTTTGCCTAATAAGGCAACTTACAAGCTTACCCCTAATCAGAATTTGGAAGTGGCAAGGCAAGTACAAGAACTCTTGGATCAAGGCTTGATCAAGAAGAGTATAAACCCATGTGTAATCCTAGTTGTGTTGGCATCCAAGAAGGGAGGAAAATGGAGACTTTGCATAGATTTAAGGGCCATAAACAAAATTACAATAAGGTATAGATTCCCCATACCTAGGATTGAGGATCTCATGGATTGACTTAGAGGGGAAATGTACTTTACCAAGTTGGATTTGAAAAGTGGTTATCACCAAATCAGGGTGAAAGAAGGGGATGAATGGAAAATGACATTAAAAACCATAGATGGATTATATGAATCACCTGTGATGCCATTTGGCCTCACAAATGCTCTAAGTACATTCATGAGGCTCATGAATTAAGTGCTCAAATACTTCATAGGGAAATTCGTATTTGTATATCTTGATGATATACTGATATTTAGTAAGAAAAAATAGGAGAAAATCAAGCATGTAGAGGCTGTGTTGCAGAGATTACATGAAGAGAAGCTGGCTATCAATCTTGAGAAATGTGAGTTCTTCAAGAAAGAACTAGTATAATTGGGATTTTAGTGTCCAAAGGGTCCTTGAAGATGGATCAAGACAAAGTTGCAGCTATCCTAAACTGGCCACCACCTACCACAGCCACTAAGGTAAGACGTTTCCATGGCTTAGCCCAATTTTATAGGAAATTTATTAGAAATTTTAGTGGTATTTGTTTACCTTTGTTAGATACTATCAAGGGTGGGGTAAAAAATAATTTTAGGTGGAACTTAGAAACACATAAAGCATCTGAGATGTTGAAGAAACAAGTAGCCACACAACCCATCTTAAAGTTTCCTAGTTTTGAGAATTTGTTTACTATTGAATGTGATGCAAGTGGGATGGTAGTAGGGGGTGTGTTAAGCCAAGAAGGTAGGCCAGTAGCCTTCTTTAGTGAGAAATTAAATGAATCTAAGAAGAAATACTCTTCTTATGACTTGGAGCTATATGCCTTAGTTTAGTCACTTAGGAAGTGGAGGCATTATCTATTACCCAAGGAAGTTGTTGTGTTTACTGACAACCATGCCCTTAGTTATATCAATACTCAGGAGAAACTAAGCAATAGACATCTGAAATGGATGGAATACTTGCAAGCATTCACATTTACAATTAAGCATAAGAAAGAGAAATTAAACAAGGTTGCAGATGCACTAAGTAGGATATTGTTGACAGTCCAAGAGGTTTAGTTGAATAGCATTGGAATTGATAGTTTCAGAGATCTCTACAAGGTAGATGAAGACTTTGGTGAAGCCTACAAGGTGTGTACTAAATTTTTGAATCATTTCCATACCAAGTTTTATGATTTTAATTTACAGAATGAACTATCATTTAAGGGTAACCAGTTGTGTGTGCCAATAGGTTCCATGAGAGAGAATCTCATACAGGAGAAACACAATGGGTGTTTGAATGGTCACTTTGGTATGAACAAAACCTTGGAGCTTGTGCAAAGTTTCTACCATTGGCCAAAGTTGGTAAGAGATGTTACTAGCTATGTTGAGCACTGTGTAATATGCATAAAAGCCAAAGGAGGAATAAGAAATGCTGGTTCGTACCAACCTTTACCAATCCCTAATAGGCCATGGGAGTGTGTGAGAATGGACTTCATAGTAGTTTTACCCAAAAAAATCAAGGATATGACAACATTTATGTAGTGGTTGATAGATTTAGCAAAATGGGACATTTCATTCCCTGCAATACTACTCATGATGCTATCCATATAGCCTATTTGTTCTTTAAGGAGATTGTGAGAATCCATGGTTTTCCCCTAAGTATTGTATTAGATAGGGATGTGAAATTTATGAGTCATTTCTGGAGAACATTATGGAATAGATTGGGTACTAATATTTTTTTTTGGTTCAGCCTACCATCCTTAGAAAGATGGCCAAACTGAGGTGGTAAACAGAGTGTTGGGTAACCTATTGAGGTGCCTAACTAAAGAGTATGGTCAGACATGGGATGTAGTCATTCCTCAAGCAAAGTATGCTTATAATAATAGCAAGAACAAAACCACAAGGAGAAGCCCCTTTGAGATAGTTTATGGGATGCACCCAAGAGGTGTGTGTGAGCTTAGGGATCTTGGAGGCATGGAGTAAAGGAGTGGTCATGCTGAGTACTTCACTCAAACCATGAAGGAGATCCACGAACAAGTCAAGAAGACCATACAAGACAGTACACAAAAGTTGAAGGCCAAGGTTGATGAAAAGAGGAGAGACATTTTGCTTGAGGTAGGTGACTATGTGATGGTTCATTTGAACAAATCCAAGTTGCAGAAAGGTGTCCCTACTAAACTTCAGATGAAGAGGGTGGGACCTTGCAATATTATAGCCAAATATGGGGCTCATGCATACAAAATAGACTTACCTTCAGATTTGAGCATATATCCTATGTTTAATGTACAAGACTTGATCTAATTCAAAAGGAAGATAGATGAGAGTGGTAAAAGTAGTCAAGGGATCAGTAGTGATGTTGAGGTTACTTTATTACCTCCCAAGACACAGTTAGAAGCTGATAGAGTTCAGGACTCAAGAGTGAAGAAGTCTACAAGGCACAAGGTGTACATGGAGCACCTCATCAAGGGGAAGGATAGGCCTGAATCATAGGCCTCATGGATTGAAGAAATAGACTTCAAGAAGGTGGGCGTCTTTGAAGAAATTTTTCCATAGGAGTGACATGACTTTCCTTTGTGGGGGAGTATGGTTCAGGAGCACCTAGGTAGGGCTAACATGTAACCTAGGGCTTCTAAGTTTTTTTTGGCTTGTATTGGTTCTAGCCACACCACTAGTGGAATAATATGACTAGGTGATTCCTAGGATGTTTTTAGTTAGATAAGGAGGTCTTATCAGGTCTTTAGTGTCTTTCTTTTCAAGCAATGTCCAAAGTTGCTCATTTATGTTCATATTGTCAATGTTGGGGCAATAGTGGAAATGATCCATTCAGGGGCCAAATTAGAAAAGGAAAGGTTTAGGAGACCTATTTGATGTCTAATTATCCTAATTATGCAATTGTTTAAGTTCTTGAGGGGTTTGGCAATGTTTTATCCAAGAATGACAAAAGTTGTAAAAGTTGTCAATATTGTCATTGACAACATTTCTTGCAATAATGTATTTTTGGGAATTTGAGATTTCTAACTATATAAAACCATTGGGATAGGGTCATGGTCAAATATATAAGACATCCCTTTACCTTTTCAAGAGGTTGGTTAATTTTGAAAAGTTTGTGTACGGACTGTGTAATTGAAGAAACAATTGCAGTTTTACAATTTCTAAGCATTTTGTGTTTTAATGGATTTTATTGCTTAATCTAATGGATGAATAACTTGAAGTAGTTCCTTTTGATATTTTGTGTGGTATTATATTATCATTTTATGTTAATTTAGTTAGATTTGTAAATTTATTTTGTCTTAAGACAGTCGCTGGTCTGAACCAAGAAACTTCTACAAATGGGGTCATAGATCCTCCTCCCACAGTGGAGTTTGCATGAGCCTTTGGGATTATAGATCGAGATGACTCCTTTTACATATTTTATAGTGAAGTAGGGTCCCTGGAAGTCAAGCAAGCTAATTTTAAAGTGGTTCCCTAGGCAAGCCAAAGTTGTATGGCTAGGGATCATAGAAAAGTGCAGAGGTGATAAGGAGGATTGAAGGCAATGATAGCTTCAATTAGAGATAGTGGAGAGGTAGATGCATGTGTGGTGGAGCCCCAAATTCAATGGGAAGGTTTGGTGAAGGATCCTTAATGGTTTAAATAAAGATTCTGATGGATATGCTTTGTGTGCTTTGAAACTCCTAATTTAGGCTTGTTTCTAGGAAGCCACTCTACGGATAGTTTTGGGGGACAAGACCTAGAAAATATTTTAGGTCTCTGTAAAGGCTATCAAGATAAAAGGTCAATTTTCCATCTTGTTAAGGGTTATTTAAAGTCATTTGAGAAAAAGATTTTATTTAGGCCTAATTTCTTGTAGCCCTATTTTGGGTGAATTTGCTATGTTTCTTTGAACTCATTTAGGGTTCTAGTGAAAAGAGTGTTTGAGGGTGTTGGAATAGATCACATTTACATCCTAGAATCCTACCTCTCCACATATAATTTTTCTTGATCATGTTGGATCAAATTACTGAAGATGGGGCAAGAAGAGCTCCAATGTGCTAGGTGATGTATGTTTTGGTTTCTTTGTTGATGTGTGCAAGTTGAAAGGAGAAGGATCTTGGATAAATAATCCTTGGAAGGTTAGGGTAAGTAAAGAACCCTAATGGGTCAATAAGTGACCAATAGGATACCCTAGAGGAAGGTAGGGTATAGAGAAAGACTTGTAGTTACATCAGCTAGATTTGTAGGACTATACATTTAGCCCCCACTTTAGTGAGAGTATGAGACAAGATCATGCTCATGATAAAGTAGATCAATGCATAAGAACAATCTTATCAAGGTGAAGGAGATAAAGAAACATCAATTCCCCAAGTGACTTAAGTCTTGATCAAAAATGAAACCAAGATCCAAGAGACATTGCTTGAAGAGAGAGAAGAAAGAGATAAATAAAAAAGGCATGACCACTAGCCTGGTAAGGTATTGCCTTACTATAGATCACACAAAGATAAAGTTTTGCAGAAGATGACATCAAAGGTATAGCAAGGTGTGTTATTCTAGTCAACCCATCAAAGAGGATCAGTCCTTAAGGAAAAAATTATTTTCATTAAGGGATCCAATGAAAGGATAAACATGAGAAAAACATTATCTCCTTGATCATCTATAAGAGAAGTTTCATTGGAAAACTATATATGTGTGTGCAAAAATATGAAACAAGGAATGATGTGTATGCCCCCACGTTAAAGTGATTGCAAACTCCTTAATTAGAGAAATGTATTTAATAGAGCATACATGCACCCACAAGAAATTTTTTTACTATGAGATGAACCCAAGAAACTAAAATTCAAGGGAAATGAACACATGAAAAAAGAGAGCACTGAAGGGATCTACCAAATCTAGGGTCAGTATGATCATATGATAAAATATGTATATTATATAAAAATTAAATGTCATCATTCCCCAAAGGTATAAGAACTATGAGCACAATGGAATAATATCACATAAGATTTACGAAGAAGATTCCTTTTGGGATAACATCGTGAAGATCAAAAAGAATAGGTAGCTACCATTTACATCATTCTCAATCAGAGAACACAAAATAATATTTATGAATAGTGGCACATGCATGACATAAAATATAACAAAATATAAAATAAGTAAGATACAAATAGATGAATGTCACAATAGGTCAATTGCTTTATCACCTTGCGCCAACAAATTAACAAGGGTTGTCTAAACAAAGCTATATATATATATATATATATATATATATATATATCAAGAAACACATCAAGGGGGGATCACACAACAAAAAGAAAGCAAACACATTGAATNCTAGAATATCACCTTACCCCCCCCCCCTTATCTTGATCTGCAGTGTTTAGGGAAAGTGAGGAACATGCAAGAGGAGCAACATTGAGCATGATATATTGAATAATATCGACTTCCAAACTAGGATCATACTGTAAAGATTAGTTACTTTTCTTGTCACTGGGACTAAGAGATAATTGTTGTAAAAACATAGCTTGTAAATCATGATTAACGTCAATAAGCTCATAATATCATCAGAATCCATTGCATTAGGAACATCAAAAGGATCATCATCAAGAATATATTATTTATACAAATTAATTATAATAGATTCCAAGATACAAATAACATTATCATGTTTATTCAGTTTTATATTTTTCAAGTTAAATTCCTCCTTTGGGCTATGTATGGGTTGATCAAAGGGGATCAAAGTATCAGTAGGTATTTTAGGTGAAAATAAATTTTGGAATTACATTGATGATATCTAGTACAATGTTTATGGAAAATATCATGAGCACAATGATTACACCTTGGTTTTTCTAGAAACTGGGTTTGGTTCAGGATTAACCAGCATTAGGCCCTTATCTTTTTTGAGAGGAAAAATGGAAGGAACCACACTAGGTTGACAGATAGAAACAACATTGCTAGATTATCTATGGAAAGGTAAGTGTTGAGAGGGGAGGGGTGAATCAGTACTTAAAAACTTTTAACTGTAATTATTTACCATTCACCAATCTGAATATGATGCATAAAGACATTATAAAACATGTAATATAAATCAGAAAAAAAATAACACATAACTCCATGATTTTTGGTTACGTAGAAATCCTTTGTTAGAGGAAAAAATTGTGGTGGGGATGGCACCCAAAATCCTTCACTACTATAGAATAAAGTTTTCTCCATTAGAGCTACAATGGTATCGACTTCTAATAGCTTACCTTGTTAGGAGTACAAAAAGACTTATGTAGTCTACCTTGTTAGAGGATTTTTACAAAATCTCATCAAAGAGATGTACCCTGTTAGATGATTTACAAAATAAGACCTGTTAGGGCCTACCAACATAATGATATTTCTACTCTTCTAATAATTATAAAACCTATTACAAAAATGTATGTGACTATGCACCAAACATAATTTTGTTGAGACTCTTTATGCTCATCAAGTACAATACCTCATTCTGCACCTTAAAAATTATGCATTCTAACTCCTTTAGTTCTGTCTCTACAATTTTCATCAGCATCTGTCATATTCATGTTCTGTTATTTTTATGTAATCATAAGGTGGTTAACATATTCTAGATCCTTCTCCTTCTATGGTGGAGGTGAAGTCGTGCAAGGTTGGTTTCATTTCCAATGCATTTATTATACTTGAATTTTATTGGTTGAATATCCTTGCAGTCATGTGTAATCAAGTTTTTATAATTTCAATGTTCTACCTAACTTTTAACTTGAATACTATAAAATATTGTTCTTCTTGGCATCCAAATTCAATGTATCCAATTTTAATTATTATGCCAGATCTGATATTACTCGATAATATTCTCTAATCTTTCTCAGTAACATTACGTCTTCTTAGTTACTAACTTTTATCGGTGACTCGATGATTAACGTTGATCAGTAACTGTTACTACTCCTCAGTAATTATCATTGCCTGGTGACTAACTGTTCTTTTCTTGACTTGGTGCTTGTCACTATTCAGTGCTTGATGTCCATGATTCTTTTCTTTACCGATTGTTTTCCTTAGTGTATTTTACCTTTTATTGACTAGCTCCTTTGACTAACATGACTTTGACAAAACTAATGATAACAAAATAACTAGGGTAGAAGTAACAATCTCCCCCTTTGACATTAGTTGGGCAATTTGACAAAAACTTCAAAGTCATCAAAAAATCAAAAACTTCAAAAACCCCTCTGGGATAATACTCCTCAAAAATTGTATACTTATATCTCCCTTATGTACTTATATCCATATATATCCTCCTTGTATACTTAAAATATCTATCCCCCTTTTTTGAAAAATATGCGAAAAACAAAATTACTTAGTTCTTGGTAGGATACACTTATACCTAATAAAAGTGTGAGGGTACATCTTCTATACATCAACTAGGGATGACCCCCATGCCTCTTTAAGTGTTTTAAGTGCAACAATATGAGACAAATGAAAACCAGATACAGGTCTTAGGATCCATTTGCAGGGAATGTGGACACCTCTATAGAAGATGAAGCTGAATAGAAAGAGGAAGAAGAGCACAAGAAGGAAGAAGAACAGAAGACAGAACAGAAAGAGGTAAACACTTCATCTATCTCATTGTTGGCAAGCAGTAATGTAAAATTTAATAGCATGGATGAAGTTGAATTGGTCAAATTGGCATTTACTGCATTAAACAAAGCTAAGGAAAGATTGGAACAGAAAGGAGAAAAAAAGGCTAAAGTAATTACAAGAGCAATTGATACTGTGAACAAATTGCTTCCAGTACCTATTGTTTTCTAGCACAAAGTTGACATTGAAAATCTGAGAATAACACTTGATGAATTTGATGGGCACTATGATAATTCTATAAAGATTATAGAGGAGAAGGAAGAGAACAAATATTCAGAGAAGAAGCTTATAGAATTTTACAAGTCTATCACATGGGACTTAGGCTTTGTGAAAACTTGTTTTCCAAATGCAAAGAGTTGCATTGGACATGGGAGAAATTTTTTTAGTTATTGCATGAATCCTATCAGGTACCTTCAAAACGTGGAAGACATTATTGCCAAGGAAAGGGTAACTCTGAATAGTATGATGGACAATTGTGAATCATCTTCATAATCTATAATAGAGTTAGACAAGGAATTCACAAGAATTTTGGCAAAAATCAGTGTTTTGGATAATGAGAAAGGGAGAGTGCTAACAAGATTTAATTTGCTAAAGAGTTTAATCACTCCTGAGCTATCCATACTTGAGGTTCATTTATCAGACTTGGAGAAAGTGATAGATTCATTGACCAAATATATGCCCACAGAATTGAAAGAAGCCGATACCACATCATTTGCACTGAATGAAATCATTCATATCAGTCAAATATTATTCAAGTCATGGAGCACAGAAGTGAAGATCTTGGAAGATTCCTTTCAAGATATTATGAAACTGGTGAGAAAGCACTAAATCTTATTGTTTTGTATGCACCTTTGTCATTTTTGTCAAAGGGGGAGAAGAGAGAAGAAGAAAAAAAATTAAAAAAATTAATAGAGAAGAAGAGAAAATGGGAGAGGAGACTAGAAGAGGAGGGAGAGAACATAGAGGAGACAGTTTTTGGTTGGAACACTTATTAATTTTTTTTCTAAGTGTTGCCATCAATGCCAAAGGGAGAGATTGTTGGCAAGTGATAATTTTTTGTAAATGTGATTCAGTTTTTGTTTGTCATTTATGAAAACACATATGGGTTCCAGATCGATTCCTATAAAGATAAGTTTTGCTGATTTAGAAATCGACTAAGTATAGAAGTAGAGATATATAAGTATTTTGGATATCAAAGATCAAGATCGATAAACTATGGAAAGTGAGCTTAGAGTAAGATATTATGGGGTATGTATGACCTCCACCTAAGATCAATTTGGTTTTGGTAATGTCTACGGTGAGTTATAAAGAATTGAAGACAGACAGACTGCAACAAAACATCGATACAGAGTAGTTGGACAGTTGCAAAAATTGAGATAGTATGACATAGACTCCAGCCCAATCAAAGTTGTATTTTGGTTGTTGATAACCTACACATTGACTATGCAAGAGCATTGACTATGCATTTGATATTTACTATTTTAAATGTATTTTGTATTGAAGGTCGACTTTGTAATATTTGTAATATTGATATTGGGAGCTGACTTTGTAAAGTTGTGAGATATATATATATAAAAGATCTTTTTGATAAAGATGTGATGAAAGAAATGAAAAGAAAAAGAAAAAGGATGATATGTTGGATAGTTGGATGAGTTGTTGAAGTGAATAGCAGAGCAGAGAATGACAAAGATCATTGAAGAGCTATAAAGGAACTATCTAAGAACTAGTGTTGCTTGTTTTGTTCATGACTGAGAAAACTTTGTAATCAGAATTACTTTGTAAGAGATGTAAGCTCATTTGGACCTTAACAGGGTTGTAAATCCTTTAATAAGGAAATATTCTATCTAATATTCAGCTCCTAACAAGGCTAGGTCTCCTTATAGGGACATTATACTTTAGTATAAGCTTGTGGGTACCATCCCCATCAGGGTTTTCCCTTGGCTAGGGTTTCCTCAAAAACAAAATATGGTTTATGAGTACTATGTCATTTTCATATGTTCTTTTCTTTACTACAAGTTTATGGTTAATGTTTAAATGGTTGAAGAATTTAATTAAGTGCTATAATACTGATTCACCCTCCTCTCACTATTATCCAATCCTAACAATTGGTATCAGAGATCTTGGCCCTTGGAGAGAAATTCTAATAGCTTGAGGGAGATCAAAATGGATTTGGACAGTTTGCAAGAAAACTTTGATGCTGCACTTGAAGACCTGGACAAAGCAAAAGCAGAAAATGGAGAGTTAAGATTCAACATGTGAAGAGCTAAGAAATTTATAAAGAAACTTAAGGAAAAACTTGAGCTTTCCAGAAGTTAAAGACAAGACTTTATGGCTCAGATAAAATAGGATTCAGATGAAGACAATTCAGATTAGGTGAGGCAACTAAAAGAAGAAAATGAGACTCTAAAACTTGAAAATGAGACTATGGCTAAAGAAATACCGATATAGAAGGATGCTAAGAAGAAAGTTGAAGAAGCTTTGAACAGTGCATTAGATCAAATGAAGAATGAGGATGACAACTACAAGAACAAGAATCAAGAAGAGAAATCCAATGAGAAGATTGATGTTGAGAAACTTTCTACTGAAGAACCTAGAGAGCATATCAGAACCTTCAGATTTATATGCTTTGGTTGCAACAAATTTGGATACATGAAGAGAGACTACAAAGGTAATGCCCCTTTTAGAACTTTTACTGGTTATTGTTTTAATTGTAATAGATATGGGCACAAGAAAGCAGAATGCAGAAAACCTAATCAATCTAGATATAGACAAGATAATGGAAGAGAATGTACAGTGAAACCTACATGCTACAAATGTAACAACATTGGACACATTGTGAAGTACTATAAATTGCAAGTTATTAAGGAAAGAATACCTCCTATATGTTACAAATACAATAATCTAGGACATATAGTGAAGTTTTGCAAGTATAATAGATTAGACAACAGAAGAGTACCACCTCCTATGAATTCACAGAAGAATGGAAATGATATTGGTAAGAGTGTTGCAAATGTGAAGAGTGATTTTGAAATTTTTTTTAAGAAAGAAGAAGATAGAAATAGTGGTAAGATATGGAAGGTCAAAGAAAAAAGTGAGACATCAGTTCAGGGAGAGTTAGTAGATGCTACTGGATCTTTTCCTGGTGGTAGTAAAATAGAATGAACTTAATTGGATGATCATGGCCTTAGGGGGAGCATTGGATACAAACATCAGAATATATCCTGCCCTGAAATCTATGGATTGAGCTCAAGAGAGCTTGGGTATGAACTTGGCTGGCACCATATAACTTAGATCTGAGAGTGCAACATCAGCCAACACATATTTTATTCATGAAGATCTAACAACCGACTGGACAGTATTGAGTAAAAGTGAAACTTATGACTTAAACTTGTATAAAGCACCATTCGATGACCTATCTCTTTACCGTTTGATGAAGAGAGAGCTAAGGAGATCAGAGATCAGAGAGATTTAGTCTACTCTACATTTATCGTGTGTGATTGATTGAAGCATAAACGTGGAATTCAACGGAAGAAAGGTATTTTACATCATCTAGCTATGGATGCACCTATTATTTTTGATGTTACAGATCGACCTAGGTACAAATTTAAGAAACATCCATTTAAGTCATGTGAAGAGGATCCAGAAGGAGCATTTTCTCAAACCCCGTATGGTGTATTACACGTAGAAGATATTACGGATTACATACATTGTAAGTACGATATACTGGGAATTGATGAGATATAAACTGAGATGGAATATATGACTAATAATGGAATCATGAAAGAAGAATACATACACATTGATTAGTTAAGCATAATGAAGATTCTAGACTTATGTGAATTTGATGAAGATGAATGGTTTAAGATACTGTTGAGTAGGATTGTAATTCCTTTAACAAGGAAATGTGCTATGTAATATTCAGCTCCTAACAGGGTCAGGTCTCCTAATAGGGACACTATACTTTAGTACATGCTTGTGGGTACCATCCCCACTAGGGTTTTCCCTTGGACAAGGTTTCCTCGAAAACAAAATATGGTGTTATGAGTATTGTGTCATTAGCTTATGTTCTTTTCTTTACTACAAGTTTATGGTTAATGATTAAATGGTTGAAGAATTTAATTAAGGGCTATAATACTAATTCACCCCCCCTTAGTATTATCCAATCCTAACAGGGTAAGATGATCAATTGGCTCATATCTACATGTTTCCTCTTCTTTGATTTCTTCTTCTTTACTAGCATACTTCCAGTTGGCAAATTATTTTAGGAACATGATGCCTTTAGTGTATCAGATGTTGTCTCGGTTGGAATAGTTTAATCTCTCTTCTCCTCTTGTTTGTTTTCTTCCTTCTTTTCCTCTTTTTTCTCCTCTTCTTTCTTCTCTTGTAGTGTATCCTATTTATTCTCATCTAGTTGTTTCTCGATTTCCTTCTGTTCACTTTGTTCCTTTATTTTTCTTTATTAGGCTCTTGTTGATGTGCAATAGACTTGGTTGGGGGAACCAAATCAGTGTTCTGTACTGATGGGTTCTTAGTTACCGTATCCTCCTCCATGTCCTTTAATTTCTTAGCTTCATTTTCCTTCTCTACTTCCTTTTCCTTCTTTGCTTCCTTTTCCTTCTCTTCTTCTTTTTCCTTCTCTTCTTCCTTTTGAGGTTTGGTGGCTACCTCCTCTATATCCATAGCAACTGTAACACTATCACCTTGATTTGTGTGAAAATCTTGTACTTGTTCCAATACACACTATAGGTTTGGATCAGTAGTAGCCTTATCATTTATAATCATTGGTTAGGTTGGATGATATCAGATTTGGGTACTATTTATATTGTTTATATTCATGTTTTGTCATTGATGTCAACATATGTTTCTGTGGAGCGAATAGACTGGTTATGATAACTAATAAAAGTGTATGGAAATTGTATGGATGAGTTAGAACAATCAAAGAAAAGGATATGAAGAAGGATGTGTGGTGACCTTATTCCTAAGGTCTCTTGGCTAATATTGCATATTGGTGATGTACAGATGTTTTAGTGAAGACAAGTTTCTGGACTATGACAGTAATGCTTGACAAATCAGGTCTTTGTGTTTTGGGTATATCTTATAGGCAAAGATGTTTCACGGGATGTGAGCTTAATGGAGGATAGAGGACACATTGAGTAATTTCTATTGTTGATCGATAGTTGTGATAGTATTGGTGACGTCAGCTGTGATGTGTGGAGGAGACCTATTTGGTGGCTGATTTTGTATATGTAGCGTGTATTATGGATTGTGAGTGTGGATTGTGGATCTTGGAGTATATCTGATTTATTTCTATTGATGTTTAGTTTTTTTAGATACTGTGTGTATCTTAGCAAGGCATTAAATAATTATTTGTATATTGGAAAGCCTTAAGTGGCCAACCTAGTCAATTATTTGTATTTTGGGAAAGCTTAATTGGCCGACCTAATCAATTATTGTAATACGATATATATGAGAGATATTTTCTTTTGAAAAGATGTGGTAGAGATTGAAAAGGAAGAGAAGTGTTAAATTTGTGAGGCTTGTTTGGTTATTGGATGTAGAGCAGAGTTTGTGATAAGAATACTTCATTAGAACTGACCAAGAAATGATAGTTTCTATCAGACAGCTCACTGGATTGTATATTTTCTATATACACTTGTTTGGATTGTAAATCTATGAGGGTGGATTTAACCTTCTTTGGGCAGTGTGCCTGGGTAGTGATCCTACTATTACTCTTGACTCCTAACAAGGTTTGTCCTTTAATAGGGACTATGTACTGTAATGTTGTAATAAGCTCCTAACAGGGCTAAATCTTTTAACAGGGATACTATACTCTCACCACATCATTTTTGGGTGCTAATTACCACTGGGATTTTACCTTTAAAAGGGTTTCCTCGACAACAAGTATTGTGTTATTGTGTTGGTATTTACTATGTTATCATTTGTATTGAAGTTTTGGTTTATAAAGTTTAAAGTTTAATATTTTGTATCACAATTGATTCACCCCCCCCCCCCCTCNTATCACAATTGATTCCCCCCCCCCCCCCCTCTTAGTTGTTCTTGTGGATTTTTATTCCTAACAATTGGTATCAGATCTATTGGTCCTTAGAGAGAAAGCTTAACAGCTTGAGGTGATCCTAAAGATGACTTACTACAAGAAGGGTAGTCTGAAATTTGATCCTGAAAACTTTGACAGTTGGAAGAACAAGATGACAACACATTTTCTATGTTTGGGAATTGACTACTGGATGATCACAAAAAATAAGGAAAATATAGTGATTGAGGATGAATTGGAGAAGGCTACTGAAGATGATAAGAAGATATTTTTATGTAATATGGTCGCAAGGGAATCATTGATCAACACACTTTATAAAGGTGAATTCATAGAGGTAAAAGACTTGGATTTTGCACATGAAATTTGGACAAGATTGGAAGCACTATATATAGGAGATAAATTTACTAAACAAGGAAAGCTAAAAAACTGGAAGACAAAGGTGGAATCAATGAAGATGAGAGATGATGAGAACATTAGGGCATACACACAAAGAATTAATGAAGTGGTTAATGGCATCAGAAACTCTGGAGGTACTTACAGTGAGGAAGAAGTGATTGCAAAGATACTCAGATCTTTGACAACTATATACAAAACTAAAGTACAAGCTATAGAGGAGATTATACCTTTGACACAAAACTTCACTAGGGAGATGTTTATTGGGAAGTTAACTACTTTTGAGGCTGTAGAATTGGGAGATTCTTTACCTAAAATAGAGTCAATATTCAAGGTGACTGTCCATACAAACAAAAAGACCTTATCTAGAATTATGAACACCAGCAATGGTGACTTGATAGAAGAGCTTGGAGACTATGATGATGAATGGGAACAGATACAGGAGGAAGAGAGAAAGCTAGATGAAGTGGTAGCCCTGATTTATAGAAGAGAAAAGAGAGATAAGGGTAAATTTGAAGGTAAATTAACTTTGAAATATTTTTCATGTAACAAGATTGGTCATTTTTCATCTTGATGTCCTACAAGGGTTCCAAAGCATAAAACTAAGTTTTACAAATCTAAGTATTCAAAAGACAAAGAATGTTATTATGATAGTGAAGGTGTATCTGATGATGATGTGGAATATGATGAAATTGGATTTATTTCTATTAAGGATGATGAACCTATACATGAAGAAAAAACCTTAGTATCTCATGTTGAAAATAAATCTGAATGGGTTATAGATAGTGGTTGTTCACATCATATGATTGGAGATAAAAAAAAGTTTGTTATTCTGAAAAGATATGATGGCGGTGTTGTTATATTTGGTGACAATAATCCTAAGCTTATCATTGGAGTTGGATCTATTTCTCTAGATGGAAAGAATAATACTGACAATGTACTGCTTGTTGATGGACTCAAGCATAATCTGTTGAGTGTTGGGCAGTTAGTGGACATAGGTTATCAATTGAAATTCATTGATGGGAAATGTTCTATTAGAAGTAAATTAGGAAAATTGATCGCATATGGTACTAAATCTAGAGGTAATGTATTTGAATTGAATACATCTCAAGCTTCTTGTTTTATTAATGACAGTTGGTTATGGCATAGAAGATTTTGTCATATTAACTTTGATAATATTATGAAGGCATGTATGACAAATGTTTTAAGAGATCTACCTAAGATTGTGAAACCATCTAACACTATGTGTAGAGAGTGTGTTATGGGGAAGCAAACTAGAATTAGTTTTAAAATAAAATATTATTCAGTAAAAGAGAAGTTGGATCTAGTACATATAGATCTATGTGGTCCTACAAGAACAAGATCTTATTATGGTGAAAGGTACTTTATACTTTTTTTTGATGACTTTTCTAGAATGATGTGTGTTACATATTTGAGAGATAAATCTAAAGCATTTGACAAATTCAAGTTATTCAAAGAAAAAGTTGAGAATGAATCTAGTTTAAAGATAAAATGTTTGAGATCAAACAGAGGTGGTGAGTTTACATCAAATTTATTTAATTCCTATTGTGAATAGCATGGGATATTCAGATAGACATCTGCACCTAGGACACCACAACAGAATGGGATAGCATAGCGAAGAAATAGAAAAATATTAGATGTTGCAAGAACTATGTTGCTGGAAGGAAATGTATCATATGTTCATTGGAGGGAAGCTATTGGTACTGTTGTAAACACCTTGAAAAAAATTCAGATTAGAGAAGGTACAAGTAAGACTCCTTATGAATTATGGTTTGATCATACACCTACTGTAAAATATTTTAGAATATTTGGAAGTAAATGTTATATGAAAAAAGATGATGAGATATGGAAGTTTGATGCTAGAAGTGATGAAGGTATTTTCCTTGGTTATTCTACTAAGATAAAATCCTATAAATGTTTCAATCTAAGATTGAGAAATTTTATTGAAAGTGCTAATGTGAGGATAGATGAAAATTTTTAGATTCAGGAAAGAATGTATGGCTGTGGTTAGATTTTAGAGATACAAGAGGTCACTGGTGAACCTAAAGAACCTTTGATGGTTGATAATGAGATTGAAGATGAATTAAATGAGATTATTGAGATTCCTAAGACTTTGAGGTATGTTAAGAAGAACCATCCTGAAGATCAAATCATTGGTGATGCAATTAAAGGTGTGATGACTAGATCTAAATTTAGAGATTAAATTTTTTTTGATTTCTCAAGTTGAACTGAAAACTATTGATGAAGCATGTAGAGATGAATCTTGGACTAAAGCTATGAAAGAAGAACCTGAATAGATAAAGAAAAACAATACTTGGGAATTGGTTCCAAGACCTGCAAACAAAAATATGATAGGAACTAAATGGGTTTTTAGAAACAAGATAGATGAGGAAGGAATGGTGGTAAGAAATAAGACTATACTGGTTTGTAAACTCGCAACAAGTAGGCATAGACTTTGAAGAAACATTTTCTCCTATTGCTAGGCTAGAAATTGTGAGATTATTTCTTGCTTATGCTACACATAAAGAATTTAAAGTATATCATATGGATGTGACATTAGCATTCTTGAATGGAGATTTGAAGGAAGAAGTATACATAGAGAAACCTAATGGATTTCCTTTGAAATTTAAATGAAGACGTGGTTTGTAAGTTGAAGAAAGCATTGTATGGACTGAAACAAGCACCGAGAGCATGGTATACAAGACTAGACAAGTATTTACTTTGTCTTGGTTTCAAAAAAGGTAATGCACATAGCAATTTATATTTAAGAACCGATGAAGATGGAATCTTAATCATAGAAGTTTTTGTTGATGATATCATTTTTTGAGGCAATGATAAGATGAGTAAGAAATTCTGTAAAGAGATAAAAAATAAATTTGAAATTTCAATGATTGGTGAGATAAAAAAATTTCTTAGTTTGCAAATTAATAAGAGTAAGAATGGTATTTTCATATCTCAGACCAAGTATCTTAAGGAAATGTTGAAGACGTTTAGAATGGAAGACTGTAAACTTTTTGGGACACCCATGGTGACTGGATACAAACTAGCTAGTAATGATGAGACTCAAAGCATTTTTTAGACAAAGTACAGATCACTGATTGGTGATCTATAATATCTAACTCACACCAGACAAGATATTTCCAATGCAATTGGACTTCTAGCAAGATATAAAGCAGATCCTAAAGAGACACACCTTGCTACTGTGAAAAGAATTTTTAGATACTTGAAAGGAACAATAGAATATGGATTATGGTATGAAAGAAAGAGTAGGTAATGTGGATAATAGAAAGAGTACAAGTGATGGATAATTTTTCCTTGGGAAAAGGATGGTTTCTTGGTTAAGTAAGAAGTAGGACTATATTGCTTAGTGTAATACTGAATCAGAGTATGTTGCTACTGCAATAAATTGTACACAAGTTGTTTGGATGAAACAAATGCTAAAGGACATTAGAATAATTTTTGATGAGCTGCTGGTTATCCACTTTGATAAGACTAGCACAGTAAATATGTTGAAGAATCATGTAATGCATTCAAAGACTAAACATATTCCTATTAAGTATCATCTCTTGTGGGAGAAGGTAGCAGAGAAAGAGATTAGACTGGAGCATATTAGCACAAAGGAACATATAGTAGATATATTTACAAAAACTTTGCCAAAAGATGCTTTTGAATATCTCAGAAGTATGCTTCAGGTGCAAACCCCTCCCAGTGATAATTAATTGATGCAGACATGTATCAGTCTAGTGGCTTTCATAGCTATATCATTGACTGGACTTGATGTATGGATTTACTCCTCAAGGGGAGTGATTGCGGGAACTTTATGGAGCACATTTGGGTGATTTTGCACCTAGCTGTTAGACATAAATATCTGATAAAGCTACACCTTACAAAATATTACAGATGAGTTATGGAACCCTTTTCCATTGCTGCCAAAGGGGGAAAGGTTCTATGTGAAAATCCCTACTATTTTGGGGAGATTTATGTTGAGGATATTGAGAAGATTGTATTGAGAGAGAGTAATTTTTGGTTTGATGGATTTTACCATATGTTATCATCAATACCAGAGGGGGATATTGTTGGATGATATCATATTTGGGTACTATTTATGCTATTGATATTCATATTTTGTCACTGATGTCAACATATGTTTCTGTAGAGAGAACAGACTGGTTATGATAACTGAAAGAAGTGTACGGAAACTGTACAGATGATTTAGAATGATTGAAGACAATGATATGAAGAAGGATGTGTGATGAACTTATTCCTAAGGTATCTTGGCTTAATATTTCATATTGGTGATGTTACAAATGTTTTAGTGAAGACTGATTTCTGGACTATAACAGTAATGCTTGACATAGCAGGTCTTTGTGTTTTGGGTATATCTTACAAGTGAAGATGTTTCAGGAGATGCGAGCTTAAGGGATGATAGAGGACACATTAAGGAATTTTTATTGTTGATCGATAGTTGTGAGAGTATTAGTGATGTCAGTTGTGGCATGTATTCTAGAGGAGACCTATTTGGTGGCCGACTTCAGATATGTAGCATGTATTATGGATTGTGAGCATGGATTGAAAATCTTGGAGTATATCGGATGTATTGTAATTAATATTTACTTGATTTAGATACCATGTGTATCTTAGCAAGGGGTTAAATAATTATTTTTATATTGGAAATCCTTAAGTGGATGACCTAGTCAATTATTTTTATATTGGGAAAGCTTAATTGGCCGACCTAGTCAATTATTGTAATAGGGTATATATGAGAGATCTTTTCTTTTGAAAATATGTGTTAGAGATTGAAAAGGAAAAGAAGTGTGAAAGCTGTGAGGCTTGTTTGGCTACTGGATGTAGAGTAGAGTTTGTGATAATAATACTTTATTGGAATTGACCAAGCAAAGATAGTTGCTATCAGAGAGTTCACTGGATTGTATCTTTTCTATATACACTTGTTTAGATTGTAAATCATTGTGGGTGGATTTAACCTTCTTTGGGAAGTGTGCCTAGGAAGTGATTCCACTGTTACTCTTGGCTCTTAACAGGGTTTGTCCTTTAACAAGAACTATGTATTGTAATGTTGTAATAAGCTCCTAACAAGAGTAAATATTTTAACAAAGATACTATACTCTTAATACATCATTTGTGGGTTCTCTCCCACCTGGGTTTTACCATTAACATGGTTTCTTAACAACAAGTATTGTGTTATTGTGTTGGCATTTACTGTGTTATCATTTGTATTAAAGTTTTGGTTTATAAAGTTTAAAGTTTAATATTCTATATCAGAACTGATTCACCCCCCTCTCATTTGTACTTGTGGACTGTTATTCTTAACAGGTTCTATATCAGTGTCCTTGGTGGCTATAATGTCTGTATCTTGTTATATATTGTCTCTTGGATTTTTGTCAGTAATATCTTCAATGAAAACTTCATCAGTATCAATTTTCAAATCAATAGGATCATCCTTACCTTGATCACCTTTTACAAATTCATCTATGTTGTTATCCTTTTCTTGTTCAACTTGTGATTCAATTAATTTGATGTTGAAAATTTATCTCCATTTATCATTAGTTTCTAACTGTACTGACTCCAATTTCCCTATCATAATCCTTAAAGATCTTCCTTTTACAATGAAATTTTTGGAATATTACTTCAATGTCTTAAATTTCCTCTATAGATAGTTCTGGTACAGCTAGTACAAGAGATCTTTCTCTCATTTTTTTCTCAGCATTCATTGCATATTTCCATCTTGCATCTATCTTGTTATATAACTCAATAAATAACAATTTGATAAATTCAAGTGGTGTGTATCTGAATTTTTGTAAGGTGAAAATAACTGAATCTTTAATTTTTACCTTGTTCTCCTCACTCTGAATATTGTATTTAGCATACTTCATTCCTTTGAATGTTCCATGCTTCTTTAGTGTGTCTCTAATTCCATATAGACTCTGTCAGACTGGGGATTTGTCATCCACAACTTTGAATTTCCTTAAATATTTAGAATTTGTCTCACTATCTGGTGTTAGCTTCATCTTTCTCCTCAATTTAGTGTTTTCTTTCTTGCTTCTTATATATGTCCTACTTTTTGGTTCAATAGAATTCTTCTTTTATTTAGGTGTAGTTGTAAACCTTGTTGATGGTCTAGTAGGTTTGGGGCTCAGTGAAGACTTCAACTCTATTAGTTTCTTGCCTTCTTGTTCAGAGGGTTCTACCTCATGTATTCTTCATTATCAACTCCCAAATTCTTGGACAGATTATCAATCATCTTTCTAGATTTTATTTTACATTTAGGTATCAAGATACCTTTCTTAATCTTAGCCTTGACTTCTTCATAAGTTTCATATCCGTTGGCTCTTTTTTCAACAGGTTTTTCTAAGAAGTTTTAATTTGGTGAGATGCAATGTCTATGTCCATCTCATAACCCATAGGTTGTAGCTAGATGCTCCTAGGATCAATTTTCTTGACAATGCATGAGTCATTTTTTGCCTCAAAACAAATAGAATCATGATATTTCTCAACTAATTAAGGTGGAATTCTAAATTTCTGATGCATTCTAGTTTGTAACTTAGAGAAGTAGTCATTCATTACAATGTCGATATTCTCTCCTAGATTCTGAATATACTCGCTGATTTGATAAATGATTGGATTTCCAACATTCTATGTCATATTTCCAATAGACGGAAATAAGTTCTCAAAATAAAAATATATTCATACCAAGAGTGAGTTGAACTTCAGTGTATTTGTCTCAAATTTTCTTATGGTATTCATATTGCCTTCAAGATGCTTCAACAAAATCTCACATATATCAATATGCATATCTTTCTTTATAATCTTGTAAGCCAAATCAATATCTCCATAAGGTACGCTATCCACTTGGGATGATTGAAATGCTTGGTAAGACAAGATATTTGTGTATATGAAATCATGATGCATGGACATTTGAGGTTCATGGAAAATCTGTTCTAGTTAGATTTTTAGTTGCTTTGGAGCTTGGTTGAAGGATGGAGGTCTCAGTTGGAGTACTCGGTTAAATTTTTCCTGGTCCCTATTGTTGGTTAGGTGGTTGGTTGTTCGATCTTTATGTTAAGTGTAATACCCACCCCTTAGTTTTCTTTTCTGTTTCAGTTGTCGAACTCTTTCAGGCCTTTTTATGTATGTGTTGGTTATTTCAAATGGTTTTGAGGATATTTATGTATTACATTTCAGTATGTTATTGATTCATTGCATAGTTTATTATATCTCCTATTTACATGTGATTTATGGTTATTTCATGATGCTTATGTATATGCTATGATGTTATGGTTTTCTGACAACACTGACCCTAAATCTGTATGCATATGGATTGTTTTTGATTATGGTAAAAGCAGGTTTTGAAGGGAACCCCGAAACCCTTTAACAAAACATAGGAAGGAAAGGCTAAAAAAGCCCCAACAAACAACAGATTGTCCCAAGGAGGGGACCAATCAACAGAGGGTCACAACCCAGATTTTACATTAACAATGGATTGTTAATGGACATATGGATTGTTGTTATGTTTTACATTACTATTTGATATGTTTGGTATGGTATGGGAAAAAGGCGTAGTTACTTGCTTCAGTGAGATCCACACGATAGACTGGTCTCGACCATTGTTTTTTATGTTATATGCATGTATGTTTGATGCAGCCACTTCCGGAGGTCATAGCTTTAGACTCGGATGTGGGTTTTTGCTGAAATTTTACAAGCAGATGCGTGAGGAAGAGTTAATGAAAATTCCATATTAGTTGGTGGTCATTTCAACATCTTTTCGAGAGCCTAAAGTTTCATCTTGACCTTCAAAATTAGCTTTTTCTATTTCTTTCCATTTTTTTGAGTTTTGCTTTTGTAATAAATCCGAAATTGTCTTTCTGATTTCGTGGGTTAGTTGGCAATTCAACTTGCCTTAGTTGAGATATTTTCCTAGGAAAAATTGAGATTCTTAGGATGAGTTTTAAAAGTTACCAAAAATGGAAAAATCTATTTTTCCCAAAAATCTACCAAATATGGCAATTTTCATAATTGTAATAAGTAGGAGTTTTCTTTCATTGTAGAGGTAGAGTAGGTTGGACGTATTTAATGATAATTTAGAGTTCTATTAATCTGGCATTGTGTTATTCTTTTTGAAGGTTTTGTGATACATCAATGTTCATCTTTGTGATGACAGGTTTTGCAAGTACCAGGCTACGTTTTCCATAAATTGGCAGGAGTGAGCATGCCCTATCACAATATCTCAATGGTAAGAGAGGGGAGATAATATCAGGTCCAAATCCATACCCTAAACCCTTATTTTGTCTTAGAACTAGACAAGAATCTGATTGACTGTCCTATTTGAATCTGTTAAGTGACGTGGATTCGTGAGCCTTTCTGTGTGTGCTTGTGTGTCTGTTTCTATTATTTCTCTATTTCAATTGTTTTTCTTGTTTAGATGGGTTTTAGATGGATTAATGATACTTTTGGCTTGATTTATTTAATGAATATTTATGGTAAATATTAATGTTAATTATTGCACCTATAATAAGGTTAAAACATTGATATATTAAATATATGGCTATTTAATAATTAAATAATAATTAAATGCCTATATTTAATTAATTGATTTAGTTATTAAGTCTTGATTTAAATAATTAAGATTTAATCAGTATTAAATTCAATTATTATAATTAATTGTGCAAAGTTGATTTATTGAATATTGCTTTAAGTTGCATGATTAATTGGTTTATTTAATTGAAATATATTCTCATACATTTTCAATTATGACTTTGCTTTTATATTATAAAGTTGAGTTGTGCATGCTTTAAGTGAAAATTGAAAAATAAAGAATTTATTTTAATTATTAATTAGATAATTTATATTCACTTTAGGGTTTCACTTTTTGAAAACCTAATTGCTTGGTTATCTATATCATTGGATTGAAATCCATTTTGGAGGTTGTTCAATCAGGGAGAAGGAGAAATCAGGTGATTGTAGATTTGAGGAGAGCTTAGGAGCATTTTTGGATTCTTCATTTCTTGGATTTGTGAATTTGTTCCTCTCATCAATTATTAAGGTAGGATCTTAATCTTGTCAATTCTAGCTTTCAGATACCCACCTTCTATGCATTTGAAATGCTAGGATCCTTTGTTTGAATCTTCCTTATTTGATATCATGTATTTTATTTTTCTTAAAATTGAATAAATGTGTTCTTGGACCAATTTTTTGGTTTCCTTCATGTTTGCATGTCGGATCTATGTTTTTGGGCATAAGGGTTTCATTTTATTGTATGGGATGCAAAATGGGCATTAGGATTTTCATTCGGAATGTTTCAGTTTTCAAATATTGCCCTTAGGGTTTCAAATTTGTGGGAAATGACTCCTTTTGTGAAAATTGGGATTGTTGTCAAAAAAATGGGATAAACCCTCAGATATGTGAATATCTTACGTTGAGAAGTAGGAAGTTTGCCCTCATCAGGTTCTTGTCAAAATTGAGTCCAAATCTGCAAGGAAACAAAACAATTAGGGTTAATTCACATGCTTGAGAAAGAAACTCTTCTTGGAAATAAATTAATATTAAAATTATAAACTTTCCCTTCTTTACATCAATTTGCATGTTTGGAATAAATCCCTATTTTCTTCCTTTAGGGCTTTTGGTTTAAAAAAATATCACTATTATTAGAAATTATGTTCTAATTAAATTATTATTGAAAAAAATCTATAATGTTATTAATATTGCTAGAAATTTAAATATTAAAAAACAATAAGGTTGTTGTTGTTTTTTAAAAAATGGTTAAAAAAAATTAAATCATAAAAAGGAATTTTAAAAAAAAAAAATAAACCGAAGGGTTTATTTTTGAAAGAGTTTAAAAAAAATATTAAAACGAAATATGTATATATAAGTTGGAGGCGGGGGGCACCAAACCCCCCACCTCCCTTGGGCCCACGCGTGAGGCAGGTTGGGCGCAACAGCCAAGGCTGTTGGCCGCAATCGGCCCCCGCGGCCCCCTTCTTTAAGGAAGGGAACTGCGGGTGGTGGGTGGGGCCAAGACCCCCCCACGCGGCTTATTATAAATTTTTATTTTTTAAAACTTTAAATTTAGTTTTTAAAGTTTAAAATTTGTTTTTAAAATAGTATTAATTAAAGTTTATTTTATATTTTAGTTTTATTTTATTTTATTTTTAATTAAAGATGTTTTAATATATATTTATTATTATTTAGCTTAAAAATAATGTTATTTATTAACTTTTATTTATTAAATATTTTTAATTTGTTTTTAATAAGAAGTTGTGGTATATGTTAGTTAATATGATGGTTAATAATAATGTTGTTATTATTAATAGATTATTTATTCTTTTATGGTCTCTCTCTCTCTCTCTCTCTCTCTCTCTCTCTCTCTATATATATATATATGAGGTTTATTAATTTGATTAATAGATAATAATAATATTTCGTATATTAATATCTGTTAATGGGTTTTACATTGTATTTTTTATACATGATGTAATTATAGTTGAATTTTAGTAATTATTGAATAGGGTAATTTATGTATGTTAGATTTCATAAATTATTCTATAGGAGCTTTAATTTGCATTTTTTGGAGAAATTTAATTATAGTTTGTTAGTAATTTTACTAGATAAATGAATTTGCATAATAGGTTATTATAAATTTGTTTATCTCTATATTTTGATTATTTCTTTCTGAGAATTGTGTTTATCATACCATGATGTATTTTGGGTGTTATTGATATGATTAGTTCTTTTTGTTCTTGTATGGAACTTTATTGTTTCGGGTATCTGTTCAGAATAGTTGACCCTTAGGATGTTGTACCCAGACTTGTTGGGATTTTATTGCTAGTATATTTCTATGATTATTTTGGGATGTTTAAGATTAGTTGTTCGATCTTTCTACTAAACCTAGTATGTTTGAACTCATGTTATGTGATCTTTTGAGAGTTCCTCATGTTGTTATGGTTAATGGAGAACCAGTAGTTCCTATAAGGGTAGGAACCAGTTTATGAGTTTTATGAGATTATTTATGACCTTGAGCTTAGGGGGTGGTTAGTTAGGTGCATCTTAGGGGAGTGGCTTTCAATAGGGGTCCGGGGCCATAAGAGGCCAGTTCTAGGGTGACCTATTGTAAGTTATTAATAAGTGATAATTTAATAATAAAACTTGGGGTTTACATTAAATACAAGATGGATCATAATGCCTCGCTTATTCCTTGAGTTCTAGTACAGACTAAGGATGAGAATGAGATGATACCTAGAGAGTAGGTATGACTAGATTCCTCATCTTCATGAGAGGGTATTCTAGTTTTTCATAAGTCATTTTGAGGGGTCTGGGGTCCAGAGTGGCTATTCCAAGGTAACTCAAGTGATTGACTATGTGATGACACTGTTGGAAAGTGACAATACAAGCAATTGTTATTTTGTCATTGCTGTCAAACCTTAACTGGTGAGACTATTATTATCTATTTCAAGACCATATCTATTGTTGATGAAGAAGATTTAACAAGAAGACCAAGTGAATGTTTGAGTTAAGGCAAATGAAAGGGTACTTGATCAGTTGGCACTCTGGCAAAGTAATTAGTTGTTTATCTTTCAAAGACAGTTTTTCTGGTTGTTCTATGCCGAGAAAGTTTGGCTTGTGCCGAGCAAAGTTGCTTATGCTGAGAAAAGTTGCTTGTGATGAGCAAAGTTGTTCAATGCTAAGCAACAGTGAAATTGTCGAGTGGAAATAGTGATGTTGGCCGACTTACAATAATTGGATTAATGATGAGATTTGAGATCTCTGGCCGACTTAGTTAATTTTATTGGGATATGTAATGTTAATTAAAGATTGATCCATGTCATTTAATGTATGGGTAACCATAATTAATGCATAGTTTCAAGATTTAATTAGAGACTACTTTGGAGAAGTAAATGTAATACAAAGATGGAATGATCCATTGGATCTGACCTAACCTAAGATCTATGATCTTGTTTAAGCGCCAAAAGATTTATCTGACCTAGAAAGAGAGGTATATGATAACCTCAAGGGGTTATTCATTTAGGATGCTGAAGTGTGCTGCTGAATGTGAAGTACATGTATGTATGCAAAAGGGTTGCATAGTTGATTTACTGTTTGGCATGATCTAGTAGAGAATCCTGGATACAGAAGTAGAGAGTTGCATGTGTGATTGCTTGATAGATTTCCAAGCAGATCAGAAGGTTGAATTGACAATGCAGGCTATCCAGTAAGTTAACATCATAGCTGTAATTGGATCTGAATTTGCAAAGAAAGTTGTATGTATCATATCATAATTGTTGATTACTTTCTAACCATTGTATCAATTAAATCCTTTAACAAGGTTGACCTAACAGTCATTTTTATAAATCCTCTAACAAGGTGACATTCAGGTAGAATGTTCTAATTCCTCTAACAAGGCCATTCCTGATAGGGTGATTAAATCCTTTAACCAGGTCACACCTAACAATGTGTTATTGTAACCTTTAACAAGGTTGGCTCCTCACAGAGCTCACTTCAGAAGAGTGAAAACTTGGTAGCATGTTACTGGTGGTTTTT
>MU223269.1:188892-203475 GCA_018584345.1 Thuja plicata
TGTGCTGAGAGATAAATTAGAAAGTCTAAGAGGTAAGTTTGATGAGATGAAAATGCAAGAAGGTGAAAATGTTAATCAGTATTGTGGTAGAGTAAAAGAAGTTGTAAATGCCATTAGAGGAGCTAATAGAAAAATCGATGAGAACACTATTATGTGCAAGGTACTGAGAACTTTATTTCCTGTATATGCTGTTAGAGTTTCTATAATTCAAGGATTGAGATATACTCCTAACAATAATCTAAATGTGGAAAATCTGATAGGCAGACTCACTGCATTTGAAATGTCAAATCATGATAACTATAATCCACAAAGGGATTGATTCTACTTTTAGATCATAGTTGGTTCTCAATAAATCTAAGAAAGGAAAGAAACATGTGAATAGTGATAGTGACACTAATCATGATGATCTTGAAGAAATTGAAGCACTTATGGTAAAAAGGCTATCCAGAGGAAAAGGAAAATACAAAGGTAAACTTCCTATTATTTGTTTTTCATGCAATAAAGTTGGTCATATAGCTGCTAGATGTCTTGATAAGAATGAGAAAGATGAAAGAAAAGAATACAAATACAAGGAATATAAAGATAGAAAGGATGACTGAGACTTCAGGAAATATAAGGACTACAAAGAAAAAGGTAAGAAATCTTGTTATATTGCTGAAGAAACTTCTAACAATGATACTGACAACTCTGATGACAATGATATAGAAGTTGTTTATGTTGCAATGAAAGAAGATTCTGATGATGATGAGAAAACTGCATTAATCTCTTATATGAGTAAAAGTGATCATTGGATCATTGACAGTGATTGTTCCCATCATATGGATGGTGACAAAGATAAGTTTGAAACCCTAAACCAATGCAAAAGAGGATATGTAAAATTTGGTAATGATGCACCATGTCTTATCAAAGGTAAAGGATTGATTAACTTGACTGACAAAATCAGATGTGATAATGTGTATTGGGTTGATGATCTTAAATGCAATTTGCTGAGTGCTGCATAGCTGAACACTTCTGGTTACAAAGTTGAATTCCATCATAGAAAATAAAAGATCTATGATTCTACTGGATAATTAGTTGGAAGTGGTGATCAGACTAAAGGTAACTTATTTTATCTAGATTTATCTAAAGAAATTTGTTTGTTTGCACAATACAATGATGTTTGGTTATGGCATAAGAGGTTATGTCATGTGAACTTTGATAACTTGGTAAGAATAAGTAAATAGAAAAAATTTAGAGGGATACCTAAGTTAAAGAAACCTAAGAATGCTATGTGTAAACAATGTCAATTAGGAAAGATGACTAAGTCTAGTTTCAAGAGTAAAACACATATATCAGAGGAAATTCTGGAATTGGTCCATACTGATCTTTGTGGTCCCATTGGAGAAAGAAGCTAATGTGGTGCTAGATATTTTATTTTGTTTGTTGATGATTATTCAAGGATGATGACTGTAATGTTTTTCAAGGAAAAATATGATGAATTCCAATTATTTAAATGGTACTTAGCTAAAGTTGAAAAGGAAACATAAATTTTTTTGAAATTCTTAAGATTTGACAGAGGTGGAGAGTTTATTTCTAATGAGCTTAACAGGTTATGCAATGATCGAGGCATAAAGAGACAGATGTCCACACCCAGGACTCCTCCACAAAATGGTATTGTTGAATGAAGAAATAGATCTATCATGGATTGTGCAAGAAAACTAATGATGGAGAAAAATGTTGCAAAAAAATATTGGAAAGAAGTTGTAAGTACTACAGTCTATACCCTAAATAGAGTTTAAGTCAAGAAAGCTACAAATGCTACACCTTATGAACTTTGGTATGGTTATGCACCTAGTGTAAAGTATTTTAAAGTATTTGGAAGCAAATATTTTATACTGAAGGACAAAAGAAATGGAAAAATTGATGCTAAAGGTGAAGAAGGCATATTCCTTGGTTATTCAATGAAAAGAAAACCATACAAATGTTTGAATTCTAATACTAACAAAATTGTTTAAAGTGCAAATGTAAGAATTGATGAGTTTGTAGAAAGAAATGAAGCTGAAAGTACACAAGACCCTGAAAGCTATAGATCATTCATATATCTGGATGAGGAAGATTCTAATTCACTACCTGAGACTACTACTGAGCAACAACATGCACCTGCCGAGTCATAGAGTGGAGTCGCTGAGCAACTAGAAGTGAATGCTGAGCTATCTGATGGAGATGCCAAGTCACAGAATCAACCAGAACTGAATACAGACAATGAACCTAAAGCAAGGACTGAGCCTACTCTAGCAAAATATGTGAGAAGAAATCATAATTTTGATCAAATCATTGGATCAAAGGATTCTGCTATTATGACACGAAGTAATTTGAAAAATGGCACATGTCTGTTATGTGAATTTGAGCCCAAAACAGTGAAAGATGATTTAGAAAATGAAGATTGGATACATGCAATGAATGAGGAAATTGAACAGATTGAGAAGAACAAGACTTGGACACTTGTACCTAGGCCAAAGGATAAAAATGTAATTGGCACAAAGTGGGTATTCAGAAATAAGCTGAATGGCATGGATATGTGACAAGAAACAAAGCTAGACTGGTATGCAAGGGTTATGCATAGGAGGAAGGAATTGACTATGGTAAAACATTCACCCTAGTTGAAAGATTAGAAGGAGTCAGAACCTTACTTGCATATGCAGCATATAAAGGATTCAAAGTTTATCAGATGGATGTGAAATCTGCATTTCTCAATGGCATCTTGGAAGAAGTGTATATTGAGCAAGCTGATGGTTTTGTTGACCCAAACAAAAGGAATATGGTTTGCAGATTGCACAAAGCATTATATGGATTGAAGCAAGCACCAAGAGCATGGTATGAGAGATTGCACAGTTATCTGATCAAGATTGGATTTACAAGAACCAATGACAATAGCAACTTGTACTTGAAGATAGAGAAAAGAAAAGGTACATTATTAGCTGAAATTTTTGTAGATGACATCATATTTAGTGGACAAGATGTGTTATGCTAGAAATTTGCAATAGAGATGCAAACTGAGTTTGAGATGTCTATGTTTGGTGAAATAAAAATTTTTGTTGGCTTACAAATTTATCAAATGAAGAATGGTATCTATATCACTCAATCTAAATATATCAAGGAGATACTGAAAAATTTTGTATTGAAAGAGTCCAAACCAATGAGTACACCCATGGCTACTGGACAGAAGCTGACAAAAGATGATGACACAAAATAAGTAAACCAAACACTCTATAGATCAGTAATTGGTAAAATACAATATGTTGTACACAGTAGACCTGAAATTTCCCTAGATGTTGGAATTGTTGCAAGGTTTTCTGCTAACCCCAAGGAAACTCACATGATGGTAGTAAAAAGGATTCTAAGATATTTGAAAGGAACTGATGACTATGGTCTATACTACAAGAAGAATGACAAGTTTGAACTTAGAGTTTACACTGACTCTGATTAGGCTGGAAATGTTGATGATAGGAAAAGCACTACTGGTGGAGCATTTATTTTAGGAAAGAGATTGATCTCCTAGACAAGCAAGAAATAGAACTGCACCTCACAATCTATAGCTGAAGCCAAGTATGTGACAGTAGCAGTCAATTGTTCTAACATTGTGTGGTTGAAGATACTACTGAAAGGAATGAAGGAAGAAATCACTGACCCAGTTGTCATATATTGTGATAACACGAGTGCTATTAATATTTCTAAAAATCTTGTTATGCCCTCAAAGACAAAGCATATAGCTATCAAGTATCACTACTTGAGGGAGCTAGTTCAGAATAAAGAAGTGAGACTGGATTATGTGAACACTAAAGAACAATTAGTGGACATATTCACAAAAGAACTACCCAAGGATGCTCATGAGTATCTATGAGGTAAGATGGGGGTGATTCCCCTAACTAAGGCTAATTAAGTTTTGAATGGTATTGTTGCATCAAATATTACATTCAAAATACTTGACACATTGATGCACAGTTAGTCACACTTTAGGATGCTGGCTAAAGTTGTGAAGTTGGACAAGGACAAAAAAGAAAATTAGTCATAATCAAGATGAAAAGATCAGCATGATACTAAAAATCTACATGATAATGTTTTCGATGTCTTTGGAATTGTTTTCAAAGAGGGAGAGATTACCTATAAAGAGGGAGAGATTTCCTAGAAGAAGAGATTACATAAAGGAAGAAGTACATAGAGGCAAAAGTTACTATTTAAAACATTAAAGTGATTATCTACTCAAAGGGAGTCTACAGATGTTTAGATAGGGATGATTACAGTGTTATTACAAACACAAAGGGGGAAATGTTTTATAAATAAGAATCAGAATGAAGCTAAAGGCATTAATGAAGATTCATTCATATCAAGGAACACAGGTGAATTTTTGGATTGGATGGTAACTATGCTTGTTAATCATTGTTTTAATATTTTGTGTTGCCATCAATGCCAAGGAGGGAGATTGTTGGAAAGTGACAATGCAAGCAATTGTTATTTTGTCATTGTTGTTAAACCTTAACTAGTGAGACTATTGTTATCTATTTGAATACCATATCTATTGTTGATGAAGAAGATTTAACAAGAAGACCAAGTGAATGGTTGAGTTAAGGAAAATAAAAGGGTACTTGATCAGTTGGCACTCTGGCAAAGTAATTAGTTGTTTATCTTTCAAAGATAGTTTTTTTGGTTGTTCTGTGTTGAGGAAGTTTGGCTTGTGCTGAGCAAAGTTGCTTGTGACGAGCAAAGTTGTTCAATGCCGAGCACCAGTGAAATTGTCGAGTGAAAATAGTGATGTTGGCCGACTTACAATAATTGAATTAATGATGAGATTTGAGATCTCTGGCCGACTTAGTTAATTTTATTGGGATATTTAATGTTAATTAAAGATTGATCCACATCATTTAATGTATGGGTAACCCTAATTAATGCATGGTTTCAAGATTTAATTAGAGAATACTTTGGAGAAGTAAATGTAATACAAATATTGAATGATCCATTGGATCTGACCTAACCTACGATCTATGATCTTGTTTAAGCGGAAAAATATTTATCTGACCTAGACAAAGAGGTATATGATAACCTCAAGGGGTTATTCATTCAGGATGCTAAAGTGTGCTGCTGAATGTGAAGTACATGTATGTATGCAAAAGGGTTGCATAGTTGATTTACTATTTGGCATAATCTAGCAGAGAAGGCTGAATACAGAAGCAGAGAGTTGCATGTGTGATTGCTTGACAGATTTCCAAGCAGATCAGAAGGTTGAATTGACAATGAAAGCTATCCAGTAAGTTAACATTAGAGCTATAATTGGATCTATATTTGCAAAGAAATTTGTATGTATCAGATCACAACTACTAATTACTTTCTAACCATTGTATCAGTTAAATCCTTTAACAAGGTTTACCTAACAATCATTCATATAAATCCTCTAACAAGGTGACATTCAAGTGGAATGTTCTAAGTCCTCTAACAAGGCCACTCCTAACAGGGTTATTAAATCCTTTAACCAAGTCACACCTAATAGTGTGTTATTGTAACCTTTAACAGGGTTGGCTCCTCAGAGAGCTCACTTCAGAAGAGTGAAAACTTGGTAGCATGTTACTGCTGGTTTTTCCCATATTGGGTTTCCACATTAAATACTTGTGTCAACTTGTATGAATGCTTATGGTTTGTTTTACTGTTATGTTTCTACAAGATAATTTCAATAGACAGTAAACTACATGATTAAAGTTGTTGACTTATGCTACTGCTGCCGAGTAGATCTGAAATACAGAAAGTTTTTATTTGCTACATCTAGACCTGAGGATAAATGATTCATCCTTCCCCTCTTAGTTATTCTAAATTCATTCTAATAGACACTCCCATATAATGTAGCCTACATCTCCTCCATAGGTCCTACTTTACCTTTTTATGGTTGTGGTTTTGGCATTTGGCTTTTAGTTTTAGTGGTTGGTTCATGTTGGTATTTTGGTTCATTTATGTATGTCCTTTATCTTTGGATGGTGTACCTTTGTTTTGACCTTGGCTCTCCATTGTGTCTAAATCTTTCATATCCTTATAATTTTGCTTTATTCTTTCTGGATTGTGTTCCCATGTGTGGGTCTGATGTTATCTCCTTAGCACAGTGGGAGTGGGCCTTTAGTTATATGAGGTCAGGTGGTGGTGATTCTTATTGCTATTGAGATCTAACGGTTCTTCTTAATGCTTGGATGATCCTTGTTGTCATTCTATCTTCTTAGTCTTCTGGAGACTTTTTCAGTTTCATGAGTCATATATTTGTAACCATATGTGTACATTGGTTGACCTCCTTTCAAGGATGAATTGTATTGTATTATTATGTATTATTGCATACCCTGCAACTTGTGGAGTGGATGATTGATTCGGTTGTATACCTTGGGTATCAGATGTATATGTGATCTTATGATATGAGATGTATATTGTTAGATTTAATTGATATATATTTCATGTTAGTTCTTTATAGTTGTTCTTCGTAGATTATTTTGGCTTAAGTAATTCTACGTCAATGAACCCTTGAGATTTGTAGCCTTTGTTGAGTTGTATTTATGTGCATGTCATGTATCTCATTGTGTTACTTCCGCATTTTTATCATTATTGTTTGAAAACACTTTAAAAAATATTTTCCTGTTAACTTAGTGTATGTTTAGGTTTGTTCTCCTAGATTCCCTGGTGGGGCATTACACTTGGTATCAGAGCACATGCTTCTACACTAGGAGCTCTAGGAAATTTGTATGACCATTAGTTGTTTTTTAATTTAAAACTTGAAATAGACATAGACATGAAACTCTAATGTATTTAAAACCATTTCTTTGTGATTATTTTTTTCCACTTGATGTTATTGGTTTTGGTTATGAGTTGTTGATATGTTCTCTGGTTTCTTCAAAAATTATTCCTGAGACTGGATCTGCTAGAGGTCATGGTAGAGGTTGAGTTGGTGGTCATGGGAGGGTTAGGCATCATATCCCTTCCACGAGTATCAATCAGGATAGTGCTCATTAGCGGAATAAAGATGAGAAGAGAGATGATCATCGGTCTGACTCTGAGACCTAGGTCCTAGGCAGTTATTGCAGGTGATATTGAGTCATCTTCCTGAGAAGTGTAGAGTGGAGAAGGATGCTTCTCATCATTCTCAGTTAGAGAAGAGAGTGAGGGTGAGACCTAGGATCCCTCTGAGGAGGACCATCACAGTGGATCCTGATGTTGTGGCATGTTATGCCCCACCAGGGAACTCAAGAGAACTAACCTAAAACATGACACTAAGTTTATGGAATTTTTTTTTAATGTTTACAAATAATAATGATAACAATGTGGAAGCAATACAATGAAGTACATGACATACACATAAGTACAAATAATACATGGATAACAATCCTTGAGGTTTCCTTGACGTAGAATTAATTAAGAAAAATAATATATGAATAACAACTATAAAGAACTAAAACAAAGGATACATCAACTGAATCCAATAATATACATCTTAGATCAATAAGATCACATATACATCTGATACCAAAGGTATACAACCTAATCAACATCCACTGCATAAGTCACAGGGTATGTAATAATACATAATAGAATCAATACAATACATCCTCCAAAGGATGATAACCAATATCACATATGGTACAAGTATACAACTCATGTAACTAAACAAGTCTCCAAAAGACTAAGAAGATGAAACTGCAACCAGGATCATCCAAAAATGAAGACAAACTATCGAAATCTCAACGGTAATAAGAATCACTACCACCTGACCGCGTGGAACCAAAGGTCCACTCTCACCATGTTGAGGAGATAGTAACAGGCCCACTCACATGGGGTATACAACAAGAAGGAAAACACCAAGGTATACATGATATCATACTCAAATGCATAGAAATATCTTATAAGTTGGCTAAACCACAATAAATAACACTAAACAATACCAAAGGCAACTGACACACGTACGATAACCTAAGTTGTATATAGGTAAGTGTCATCACATAAGTCTACCCTTAAGTTAACCCTAGTAGTCCCTCTTGGATGTTGGCCCCCAAGTGACTCTATGTGGCTCAGTAATCCTTTTGTGAAGACAAGGATAACAACTCTCCCGTCCTAGCATGTAGTAAACTCAAGGCATGGGTAGAGGCTCAGTTATCTTATTAGTACATTTTAAAACCCCTTAATGTTTCATATTCTCTCTTATTAAGTAACTTGCCAATGAGATGCCCTAGAGCCACTTAGGACCCTAGACTCATTGCAAGCCACTTCTCTTCTATACACTTAGTTAGCCTACCTAGGCTCGTAATCAAAACATGAAGGTATACTTAGTTCTCAAATCACATCCCGCCCATTCAGGAGCACATAGGTTCTCAAATAACCATACAGTAACTATAGTATCCTCATAAGACCATAAAACACATCATTTCTGAGTCAGGTTGGGTATAATAAATCAGGACCATGACATCCTCACAGAAACACGAACTGACTTCATACAAGATACCATGCAGAAATCAAAACCCCAAAACCTCTAGCTTTACGTCCTAAAGGTCATCTATCCCAAACAGATACCCATAAATGAAAATACCACATAACATAAAAGAATACATAATTCATTTCGTCACGCACTCAAAACATGACATGACATAATAAATGCATATTCAAAATACACAAATCAAGAACAATGTTAACATAGGGATAAACATATTTATAATTTATAATCATGCAAATTCATTTATCTATTTAAAATTACTAACGAACTATAATTAAATTTCTCAAGAAAACGCACAATAAAAGTTCATATAGATCAATTTATAAAATCTAACCTATATAAATTAATCTATTTGATAATTACTAAAAAACAAATATAATTACAAGAAAAAAAAATTTAAATAAAAATTCTAAAAATAGAATACTACTCTATGCAAATTCTAAAAGGATATTTTTTTTATTTTTTTTATTATTATTATTTTTATATAGAATTTCTAAAAATAGAATTTCTAAAGAAACATAATTTTCAAAAATAAAATTTCTAAAGAAAGATAATTTCTAAAAATAGAATTCTATTGCATGCAAATTGATACAAACAAGAAGATAAGCATTAATATTTAATTTTTCAAATAAAAATCTTGCATGCAAATTGATGCAAACAAGAAAAGATTCATAATTTAATATTAATTTATTTTTCAAGAAGAGTATTTTCCTTCAACATGCAAATAGATAAAAATAAGGAAGATTTCTAATTTAATATTAATTATTATTATTATTATTTTATTTTTTCAAAAAGAGTATTCTTTCTTTTCAAGAATAAACTTATTAAGCCATATTTTCAATAATATAAACATTTTTATTTCAATAAAAATTATAAATAAAATAAGAGGGATTTTTTTTTTCTTTTCTTTTACAACATGCAAGATGATAAAAACAAGGACCTAATTTTTAATATAATTATTTATTTTTTTCAAGGAGAATTTTCTTGTTTTCAAGCATGCAAATTAACTCTTCTTCTGGTTTCCTTTCAGGTTTGATCAGGGGTTTGGGCAAGGACATGGTGAAGGTATGAATTTCATTTTTCCATGGCAAGGAGCTACAGATCTGAGGATTTCAAGCAATATTAACAACATTTATCAAATTTTCTTCAAAGAAGTCTTTTTCCCTCAAATTGAAACCCTAAGAGAAATTTTGCAACAGATTTCTTTCACATGAAAACCATAATGCCCAATTGGCCTTCAACATCCAAAAATGAAACCTTTATGCCCACAATCATAGATCTGATAAGAAAACATGGAGGAAAACACAAATTGAAACCAAGATCATAACTTCTTAATTCTAAATTAATGAAATTACCAACTACTCAAAAAAGGAAGATCACACAAAGGGTCCTAGCTTTTAGATGCATGGAAGATGAGGATCTAAAAGCTGGAATTCAAAAGATGAAGACCCTACCTCAATAAATAATGAGAAACAAAAACTTCCAAATCCAAGAAAGAAGAATCGACAATTCCAAGCAAGAGAATCCACAAATCCAAGCAAGCTCTCTCAAAACCCCAATCACCTAATTTCTCCTTCTCCTTGATTGAACAACCTTCAAAAAGGCTTCCAATCCAAAGATATAGATAATCTAAGAAATTAGGTTTTCAAAAAGAGAAAACCCTAAAGGGAATATAAATTATCTAATTATTAATTAAAATAAATCATTTATTTTCAATTTCACTTAAAGCATGCAAAACTCAACTTTAGAATATAAAGACAAAGTGTTAATTTGAAAATGCATGAGAATATTTTCCAATTAAATAAATCAATTAACCATGCAACTTAAAGTAATATTTAATAATTCACTATGCACAATTAATTAAATTTAATATTTATTAAATCTCAATTATTTAAATCAAGACTTAATAATTAAATCAATTAATTAAATATAGACATTTAATTAATATTTAATTATTAAATAGCCATATATTTCATATATAAAATTTTTAACCTCATTATAGGTGTAATAATTAATATTAATATTTACCACAAATATTCATTAAATAAATCAAGCCAAAAGCATCATTAATCTATCTATAACCTATCTAAACAGATAAATCACTGAAATAGACAACAACTGAAACAGAAATCCAAACACACACAAATAGCCACACGAATCCACCTCACTTGACGAATTCAAACACTAAGGGTAGTCAATCAGATTCTTGTCCATTTCTAGGACAAAATAAGGGTTTAGGGTATGGATTTGGACCTGATATTATCTCCCCTCTCTTACCATTGAGATATTGCGATAGGGCATGCTCACTACTACCAATTCAGGGAAGACGTAGCCCGGTACTTGTAAACCTGTCATCACAAAGATGAACTTACATGCATATAATATAGCAAACAATGGTTTAGACAAGTTTATCGTGTGGATCTCCTCGAAGAAAGTAACTACAACTTTGTCTCATACCATATCAAGCATGTCAAATAGTAAGGTAAAACATACAAATTATCCATAAGCATCCAGATTCAGGGTCAGTATTGTCAGAAAACCATAATCAAAATGACATCCTAACATATACATAAGCATCATGAAATAATCATAAATCACATGTAAATAGGAGATATAATACGTTAAGCAATGAATCAATAATAATATGAAATACAATACAAGAATATCCTCAAAATCAACTGAAATAGCTAACACATAAATACGATGGTCTAAAAGAGTTCAAAAACTGACACAGACAAGCAGACTAAGGGGTAGGTATTACATCCTCCTCCCCTAAAACTAGGCTTACTCCTGGAAGTCGATAACTAAACAAGTAAAGAATCAATAAGGTTCACACCATAGTACTGCACCCCCTTATTAATTAGGATCAAACAAGGAGATACACATCTATGTTTATATTGAATAGAAATTGAACACTTCATGCAACCTTACTTAATGCAACACTCACACAAACATATAACTTACATAATACATTTTGTTTCCACACACAATTATAATGCAATCTCCGTGATGTCCTCCCTTATACATACTATCAGGGATATGTAATGAACATGATAGAAATAATACTTATCATGAAACATGGTCAACAACACCAAACATTCAGAATAGCCACCTTAAAATTCAAAGGAAAACCCAAGTGGAAGAAATTCCAAAGTTCAACATTAAATCATAAAAGTATATGATTTCAACAATGAATAAAATGTGACTAATGCCACAATCTAGATAAAAAAAGAGATTTGGGTGACTAATCCAGTCATAAGAAAATTTCAAAATAAATTAATGTTGACCACATACAACACAACAAGATATCAATCAACCAAAATGAATAATCAATATAAAAATATTTCACATAACAAGGTGACTAGGGGTAGGCACACTCAAGGGAGTAGTCGCTTCACAAAATCCAAGGTACCTCACTCTAGATGTGTTAGAGAATGCACACAATCACTCAAGACCACCAAAGGGTTATATTTATAACATCATCTTTATGTAATTTTATGCAATTATGAATTATTGTTTGTTACTAACATCAATGTTTGATCAATCATATTCCTAAAGCTGATTTGAAACACTCACACAATACAATTCATATATCTCAAATAAATTCAATTCAATACAACATGCAAGTCTAATCATACATGATCAATAACATCTTACTCATAGGGCTAAGAAATAGGTTACTCAAGAGAAATCACAATTTACTCAAAGAGCAATAAAACAAGAAATAAGGAGTTCTTCAAAATAGGACTCCATCACCACAATATATCACATACAACATACATCAACTATCATGCTATAATGGACGAGGTAGTCTAGTGACCATTACCAAGTCCTCATACATACAAACCACACAAGACCAAAAGAAGCAAGCCATCTTCTCACTATCAAGACACAAACAAGAGATCATGAACAATGACTCTAAAGACACGTGGAGACATGTGCTAACACACACTACTAACAAACTAATGGGCACACAAATTTTCTAGAGCTCCCAATGTAGAAATGTGTGCTCTGATACCAAGTGTAATGCCCCGCTAAAGAACCCAGGAGAGCTAACCTAAAATATGACACTAAGTTTATAGAATATTTTTTTTTAAATATTTACAAACAATAATGATAACAATGCAGAAGCAATACAATGAAGTACATGACATACACAAGTACAAATCATACATAGATAACAATCCTCAAGGGTTCCTTGACGTAGAGTTACTTAAGAAAAATAATCTACGAATAACAACTATAAATAACTAACACAAAGGATACATCAACTGAATCCAATAATATACATCTCAGCTCAATAAGATCACATATACATCTGATACCAAAGGTATACAACCTAATCAAAATCCACTGCATAAGTCACAGGGTATGTAATAATACATAATAGAATCAATATAATACATCCTCCAAAGGAAGATAACCAATATCACATATGGTACAAGTATACAACTCATGTAACTGAATAAGTCTCCAAAAGACTAAAAAGATGAAACTGCAACCAGGATCATCCAAGCATGAAGATGAACTGTCAGAATCTCAACGGTAATAAGAATCACTACCACTCGACCACATGGAACCAAAGGTCCACTCCCACCGTGCTAAGGAGATAGTAACAGGCCCACTCACACAGGGTATACAACAAGAAGGGAAATACCAAGGTATACATGACATCATACTCAAATACATAGGAAGATCCTATAAGTTTGCTAAACCACAATAAGGAACACTAAACAATACCAGAGGTAATTGACACACGTAGGATAACCTAAGCTGTATAGAGGGAAGTGTCATCATATAATTCTTCCCTTGAGTTAACCCTAGTAGTCCCTCTTGGATGTTGGCCCCCAAGTTACTCTATGTGGCTCAGTAATCCTTTCGTGAAGACAAGGATCCCAACTCTCCCATTCTAGCATGTAGTAAATTCAAGGCATGGGTAGAGGCTCAGTTATCTTATTAGTACATTTTAAAACCCCTTAATGTTTCATATTCTCTCTTATTAAGTAACTTGCCAATGAGATGCCCTAGTAGCCACTTAGGACCCTGGACTCATTGCAAGCCACTTCCCTTCTATACACTTAGTTAACCTACCTAGACTCATAATCAAAACATGAAGGTATACTTAGTTCTCAAATCGCATCCTGCCCATTCAGAAATACATAGGTTCTCAAATAACCATACAGTAACCACAGTATCCTCATAAGACCATAAAGCACATAATTTCTGAATCAGGTCGGGTATAATAAATTAGGACCATGACATCCTCATGAAAACACGAACTGACTTCATACAAGATACCATGCAAAAATCAAAACCCCAAAACCTCTGGCTTTATGTCCTAAAGGTCATCTATCCCAAATAGATACCCATAAATGAAAATACCACATGACATAAAAGAATACATAATTCATTTTTTCACGCACTCAAAACATGACATGGCATAATAAATACATATTCAGAATACACAAATTAATAACAGTGTTAATGTATAGATAAATTAAATTACAATTTCTAATCATGCAAATTCATTTATCTATTTAAAATTACTAACCAACTATAATTAAATTTCTTAAGAAAACACACAATAAAAGTTCCTATAGATCAATTTATAAAATCTAACGCATATAAATTGATCTATTTAATAATTACTAAAAACCAAATATAATTACAAGAAATTTTTTTATTTTTTAAATAAAAATTAAAAATATAGAATACCACTCCATGCAAATTCTTAAAAAGATATATATTTTTTTATTTTTTTATTTATTTTTTATTTTTTTATTTTTTTTAATTATTATTATTTTTAAAAAAAAATTCTAAAAATTATAATTTCTATAAATAGAATTTCTAAAGATACATAATTTTCAAAAATAGAATTTTTAAAGAGAGATAATTTCTAAAAATAGAATTTTATTGCATGCAAACTGATACAAACAAGAAGACAAGCATTAATTTTTAATTTTCCAAATAAAAATATTGCATGCAAATTGATGCAAACAAAAAAATATTTCTAATTTAATATTATTTTATTTTTCAAGAGTATCTTCCTTCAACATGTAAATTGATAAAAACAAGAAGAATTTCTAATTATATATATA
>MU223269.1:210614-228521 GCA_018584345.1 Thuja plicata
AGTCTTTTACAAAACCCTGTTAAAGGTATATGGCTCACTGCCCAATAGGATGAAGGCTACAACCTTCTGAAAGTTGATATACACTATATCAAAAGTGAACTGTTGTGATGACACTGTTGTCTGATCAGTTTTGTGTATGTGTGAATTCTCTTACTCTCTTAAAGAGCTATATCATATACTAACTTCATTATACTTCTCTTTTTTATCTTCCTCTTACATAATAATCGACACTTGTAACATAACTTTACATTACATACTTATATGTTTATATCTGAATAGGCGTGACCCAAAACAAGACTCTAGTCAGCCCTAAAATAAAATACACAATGCTTCCAAACAAGTCAGATTAAGCGTGTTTACTACAATGTTAATTACATCATTACAAACATATAACCAAAGGCGCTTAGCCATTACATTACAAAATAATTCACGCTGATCAAAACAATAGTCGGCTTCCATGCTCTGTCTTCTAGACTGCTGGTCTACCAATCTGTCTGTAACTTTGCCGTACTGTTGTTTTGTACTGTGTGTCTAGATGTAGCATGTACACATGTCATACAATATATATCTAAATGCGCATAAGCTCAATTGATCTCTTGCATGTGCGCTGATGTGCTGATTGCTGAATATCTCTATCTGCCTTGTTTTCCATACTTAGTCATTTTGTCTTTCATGATAGAAACTAAACATGACTTTGTTGTCATGATGACAACACAAAATGAGTCATGCATCCTCAGGAAGTCAACTTTCCAACAAGCAATTAGGTTTTCAAAAAGAGAAAACCCTAAAGGGAATATAAATTATCTAATTATTAATTAAAATAAATCCTTGATTTTCAATTTCACTTAAGGCATGCAAAACTCAACTTTAGAATATAAATACAAAGTGTTAATTTGAAAATGCATAAGAATATTTTCTAATTAAATAAATCAATTAACCATGCAACTAAATTAATATTCAATAATTCACTATGCATAATTAATTACAATTAATTGAATTTAATATTTATTAAATCTCAATTATTGAAATCAAGACTTAATAATTAAATCAATTAATTAAATATAGATATTTAATTAATATTTAATTATTAAATAGTCATATATTTCATATATCAATATTTTAACCTCATTGTAGGTGCAATAATTAACATTAATATTAACCACAAATATTTATTAAATAAATCAAGCCAAAAGCATCGTTAATCTATCTATAACCCATCTAAATAGATAAATCACTAAAACTGATAACAAGTGAAACAGAAACCCAAACACACACAAACCGGCTCACGAATCCACATCACTTAACAGATTCAAACACTAAGGGTAGTCAATCAGATTCTTGTCCATTTATAGGAAAAAATAAGGGTTTAGGGTATGGAGTTGGACCTGATATTATCTCCCCTCTCTTACCATTGAGATATCATAATAGGGCACACTCACTCCTACTAATTCAGGGAAGGCGTAGCCTAGTACCTGCAAACCTGTCATCATAAAGATGAACATACATGCATATAATATAGAAAACAATGGTTGGGACTAGTTTATTGTGTGGATCTCCCCGAAGCAAGTAACTACCGCTTTGTCCCATACCATATCAAGCACGTTAAACAATAAGGTACAACATACAAATGATCCATAAGCATCCAGATTCAGGGTCAGTATTGTCATAAAATCATAATAAAAAATGACATCCTAACATATACATAAGCATCATGAAATAACCATAAATCACATGTAAACAAGAGATATAATACATTAAGTAATGAATCAATAATATTATGAAATGCAATACATGACTATCCTCAAAATCAGCTGAAATAACTGACACATACATACTATGGTCTAAAAAAGTTCAGAAACTGACATAGACAAGCAAACTAAGGGGTAGGTATTACATGGCAGTAAAACACATGAGGGATCTCATGAGAGTCTAACCTACTCCCTTTGATGGGAAGGGGTCAGGGTTTGAAGAAGAGACATGTCTTATTTCCTTGGAGATGATTTTTTCCATGTATTCCTTTAGTAGCAATACTAAGGCTAGGTATGCGGTGATGCAACTCTCTGATTTTGCAGCAGTGTGGTGGAAGATTGAAGAGGAGACATTAGGGATCCATATGGATATAGTCACTTGGGAGTTATTTCTTGAGAGATTCTGAGAGTGCTTCCTCTTTGACTAGTGGAGACAACAACGGGCAGATGATTTCCACAACCTGAGGCAATTGACCCTGTCAGTGGTAGAGTATGAGCGTTGATTCTTCTAGCTCAAGCAGTATGAAAGCTATGGATATGATTCAGCCCTTATGATTCAACATTTTATTAGGGGTCTCAATGAATGCATCATTGGGGAGGTTACTCTATTTGAGCCTATGACCCTTAAAGAAGCAATCATTAAAGCTACTCTTGCAGAGGTGAATTTATCTTTGGTCCATGGTGGTCAGATGGGAGTGCAGTCTAGTGGACCTACTTCTAGTTATAGAGGTAATCAGTCATAGGGGACTAGGAACTCTAGGATCCCTGCTATAGTTTTTAATGGTAACCAGAACCGGGAGGGTAAGATATTCTTTCATGGTACTAGTGGTGGTTCACAGTCGAGGAGCTATCGCAACTGGTTGCGTAGTATGTGTAATAGGACTGATCAGTCAGTTCAGAGTTCACATCGGAATTCTAGGAGGGGTAGTTTTTAGCAGTTGAGTACACCTTCAATTAGAAGAGGTGGTAGTAGAGGGGGTTGTTATTCTGGTGGGAAGCTTAGTCACATTGCGGCCAATTGTCCTCAATGTTAAGCGCAATTTTTAGGATAGAGGCTACTAGAGTCTGAACCTACAGTTGGGAATGTTTGTGGATCTCATGGAGCGTATGCAGCCTTTGATCACCCTCTAGATGTGTATCATGCTCCTATGAGTGGGGTTGTGAGTAGAGGACCAACAGCTAGTATCCGCATTCCTATAGTAGGGAATGATTCCCAATGTTCGAATCAGAGATCGGGGAAGGGTCATATGGGACCCACACTTTGAGTCTTTTCTAACTCAGTACAATGCTTTGTGTTGAGAGATTCATATATCTATCTTTGTTGTAGGATTCTAGGATTAAGCATATTTTTAGGGAGGAGGATGTAATACCCACCCCTTAGTGTTCTTTTCTATTTTAGTTGTCAGACTCTTTTAGGCCTTTTTATGTATGTGTTGGTTATTTCAGATGGTTTTGAGGATATTTATGTATTACATTTCAGTATGTTATTGGTTCATTGCTTAGTGTATTATATCTCCTATTTACATGTGATTTATGGTTATTTCATGATGCTTATGTATATGCTACGATGTCATTTTGATTATGGTTTTTTGACAATACTGACCCTAAATTTGTATGCATATGGATCGTTGTTATCTTTTACATTATTGTTTGATGTGTTTGGTATGGTATGGGACAGAGTTGTAGTTACTTATTTCGGCGAGATCCACATGATAGACTTGTCTCAACCATTGTTTTTTATTTTATAAGCATGTATGTTCATCTTTGTGATGACAGGTTTGTAGGTATCAAGCCACATCTTCCCTGAATTGGCAGGAGTGAGCATGCCCTATTGCAATATCTCAATGGTAAGAGAGGGGAGATAATATCAGGTCCAAATCCATACTCTAAACCCTTATTTTGTCTTAGAACTAGACAAGAATATGATTGACTATCTTATTTGATTGCGTCAAGTGACGTGGATTCGTGAGCCTTTCTGTGTGCGCGTGTGTGTCTGTTTTTGTTATTTCTCTGTTTCAATTGTTTTTCTATTTAGATGGGCTTTAGATGGATTAATGATGCTTTTGGCTTGATTTATTTAATGAATATTTATGGTAAATATTAATATTAATTATTGCACCCATAATAAGGTTAAAACATTGATATATTAAATATATGGCTATTTAATAATTAAATATTAATTAAATGCCTATATTTACTTAATTGATTTAATTATTAAGTCTTAATTTAAATAATTGAGATTTAATAAATATTAAATTCAAGTATTGTAATTAATTGTGTAAAGTTGATTTATTGAATATTGATTTAAGTTGCATGATTAATTGGTTTATTAATTGAAATATACTCTCATGCATTTTCAATTATGACTTTGCTTTTATATTATAAAGTTGAGTTGTGCATGCTTTAAGTGAAAATTGAAAATAAATTTTATTAAAAAAATTTAATTAGATAATTTATATTCCTTTTAGGGTTTCACTTTTTGAAAACCTAATTGCTTGGTTTTCTATATCCTTGGATTGAAATCCCTTTTGGAGGTTGTTCATGGAAGGAAACTTAGGTGCAGAAACAACTTCCTACATGAATCTCTATAGGAAAGTATTGTGCAATTTTTTTTAAATCCTTACAATTTCATTTTCGTTAACTACTTTAACAATGATATTACAGCCACATACCATGCATACAGAAAATAGAGAATGACACAATGATTTACCCTGGGGAAAATTTTTCGGTAAAAAACCCTAGCACTCCAAAACCTGCACAATGTATTATCTTCAACACAACGGTTACAACACACTTTCAATGCAAGTTCTTTCAGGAGACAATTGACACTCTAAGACAAATCCAGTAGCACCATATCATACCAATAATACACTCTTTTCGTATCCTTTCCTGTAACCCTAAAAAACACTTATATCATGTGATTTCCTTCTTAGGGCAACTTCCAAGAATAGCCGTATTAGGATTTTACCATTCTCCAAGAAAATGGGAACAAAGGAGGAAGAGTGTAAAGTACTCAACTTTATCAATTGCCACATGTCTTGCATATCTTCACCTATCATTGAAATCTCCTAGAAATAGCTCTTATGTGTCATAGGAATCTGTCATAACCATTTTAGCCATGATCTCCTTACATACAATTCAAGATGCTGACACATCAAGTAGAGTGACACATAAACATGCCAACTAGACATGTACACTCACACTTAATTACATTATTTGCAAGAAAATATATTTTACAAAACAAATAATAAGAATAGGAATTATCCAAGGTTGAGACACATTATTCGTAATAGTTCAATCAGGGAGAAGGAGAAATCAGGTGATTGGAGATTTGAGGAGAGCTTAGGATTCTTCATTGCTTGTATTTGTGAATTTGTTCCGCTCATCAGTTATTAAGGTAGGATCTTAATCTTGTCAATTCTAGCTTTCAGATCCTTGTCTTCTATGCATCTGAAGTGCTAGGATCCTTTATTTGAATCTTCCTTGTTTGATATCATGTGTTTTATTTTGCTTAAAATTGAATAAATGTGTTATTGGAACAATTTTGTGGTTTCCTTCATGTTTGCATGTCTTATATGTGTTTTTGGGCATAAGGGTTTCATTTTATTGTATGGGATGTATAATGGGCATTAGGGTTTTCATTTGGAATGTTTTAATTTTCAAATATTGGCCTTAGGGTTTCAGATTTGTGGGAAATGACTCCTTTTGTGAAAATTGGGGTTGTCAAAAAAATGGGATAAACCCTCAGATCTGTGAATATCTTACCTTGAGAAGTAAAAAAATTTCCCTCATCAGGTTCTTGTCAAAACCGGGTCCAGATTTGCAAGAAAACAAAATAATTAGGGTTAATTTGCATGCTTGAGAAGAAACTCTTATTGGAAATAAATTAATATTAAAATTAGAAACTTTCCCTTGTTTACATCAATTTACATGTTTGGAATAAATCCCTATTTTCTACCTTTAGGGATTTTGGTTTGAAAAAAATATCCCTATTATTAGAAATTATGTTCTAATTAATTTATTATTCAAAAAATATATATTATTATTAATATTGTTGGAAATTTAAATATAAAAAAAATAAGGTTGCTATTTTTTTTTTAAAAACAATCTCTTTTAAAACTTAAATCATAAAAAGGAACTTAAAAAAAAATAAACCGAAGGGTTTATTTTTGAAAGGGTCTAAAAAAAATATTAAAACGAATATATATATATATAAGTTAGAGGCGGGGGCCACCAAACTCCCCACCTCCCTTGGGCCCGCGCGCGAGGCAGGCTGGGCGCAGCAGCCAAGGCTGTTAGCTGCAGTAGACCCCCGCGGCCTCTTCCTTTAAGGAAGGGAACCACGGGTGGTGGGTGGGGCTGAGACCCCGAACGCGGCTTATTATAAATTTATATTTTTTAAAATTTTTAATTTAGTTTTTAAAGTTTAAAATTTGTTTTTAAAGTTTAAAATTTGTTTTTAAATTAGTATTAATTAAAGTTTATTTTATATTTTAGTTTTATTTTATTTTATTTTTAATTAAAGATGTTTTAATATATATTTATTATTATTAAGCTTAAAAATAATGTTAGTTATTAAATTTTATTTATTAAATGTTTTTAATAATAATGGTATTATTATTAATAGATTATTTATTCTTTTGTGGTCTCTCTCTCTCTCTCTCTCTCTCTCTCTCTCTCTATATATATATATATATAAGGTTTATTAATTTGATTAATAGATAATAATAACATTTCAAATATTAATATCTATTAATGGTTTTTTTATTGTATTTTCCATACATGATGTAATTATAGTTCAATTTAATTAATTATTGAATAGGGTAATTTATGTATGGTAGATTTCATAAATTATTCTTTCGGAGCTTTAATTTGCATTTTTTTGAGAAATTTAATTATAGTTTGTTAGTAATTTTACTAGATAAACGAATTTGCATAATAGGTTATTATAAATTTGTTTATATCTATATTTTGATTAGTTCTTTCTAAGAATTGTGTTTATCATACCATGATGTATTTTGGGTGTTATTGATATGATTAGTGCTTTCTATTCTTGTATGGAACTTTATCATTTCAGGTATCTGTTGGGACTAGTTGACCCTTAGGATGTTGTACTCAAGCTTGTTGGGATTTTATTGCCAGTATCTTTCTATGATTATTTTGGGATGTTTATGATTAGTTGTTTGATCTTTCTACTAAACCTAGTATGTCTGAACTCATGTTATGTGATCTTTTGAGAGTTCCTCATGTTGTTATGGTTAATGAAGAACGAGTGGTTTCTATATGGGTAGGAACCAGTTTATGAATTTTATGAGATTGTTTATGACCTTGAGCTTACGGGGTGGTTAGTTAGGTGCATCTTAGGGGAGTGGCTTACAATAGGGGTCTGGGGCCCAAAGAGGCCAGTTCCAGGGTGACCTATCGTAAGTTATTAATAAGTGATAATTTAATAATAAAACTTAGGGTTTACATTAAATACAAGATGGATCATGATGCCTCACTCATGCCTTGAGTGCTAGTACAGACTAAGGATGAGAATGAGATGATACCTAGAGAGTATATATGATCAGATTCCTCATCTTCATGAGAGGGTATTCTATTTCCGCATGAGTCATGTTGAGGGGTCTGGGGTCCAAAGTGGCCAGTCTAGGGTAACTCAAGTGATTGAAAATGTGATGACATTCCCATATAATGTAGCCTAAGTCTCCTCCATAGGTCCTGCTTTACCTTTTTATGGTTGTGGTTTTAAGATTTGGATTTTGGTTTCAGTGGTTGGTTCATGTTGGTGTTTTGGTTAATTTATTTATGTCCTTTATCTTTGGATGGTGTACCTTTGTTTTAACCTTGGATCTCCAGTGTGTCTTAATCTTTCTTATCCTTATACTTTTTCTTTAGTCTTTTTGTATTATTTTCCCGTGTGTGGGCCTGATGTTATCTCCTCAACATGATGGGAGTGGAATTTTGGTTCCACGCAGTTGGGAGGTAGTGATTCTTATTACCATTGAGATCCAACGGTTCTTCTTCATGCTTGGATGATCATTGTTGCAGTTCTATATTCTTATTCTGCTGGAGACTTGTTCAGTTTCATGAGTTATATATTTGTAACCATATGTATATATTGGTTGACATCCTTTCAAGGAAGTATTGTATTGTATTATTATGTATTATTGCACACCATGTGACTTGTGTAGTGGATGATTGATTCAGTTGTATACCTTGGGTATCAGATGTATATGTGGTCTTATTATATAAGATGTATATTGTTGGATTTAGTTGATATATCTTTCATGTTAGTTCTTTATATTTATTCTTTGTAGATTATTTTAGCTTAAGTAATTTCATGTCAAGGAAACCTCAAGATTTGTAGCCTTTGTTGAGTTGTATTTATGTGTATGTCATGTATCTCATTTGTTGCTTCCGCATTGTTATCATTATTGTCTGTAAACATTTTTTTTTTTAAATTATCTTGTTAACTTAGTATCATGTTTAGGTTAGTTCTTTTGGGTTCCCTGGTGGGGCATTACATTAAGTTGTTTGATAACTATGGTTGGTTCTTAGTTAGAGGTATTGGCTCACCGAAAATCTTGATTACTTATGTTGGTTCTGCTTCACAGATGGGACTTGATCACTGGTGTTGGTTTGGTTTCACCAATGGGTCTCAGTGACTGCTGCTACTGTTGCTCAGTTGTTTCACCGACTAGGGTTCATATGGTTCAGTAGCTTCACCGACTTGTTTCTTATGGCTCAATTATGTTTCTCATCGAGTGGTCTGTCTTTCAATGTTCTTTATGTTTCTCACAGATTGTGTGGACCTAGATCTAGTGGATTTTATGATCGTTGCAAGCCAAATTGTAAAGAACACATTGGGTGTTGTGTTCTTGGTGCTAGCTTGTATTTTTTATTTATTTCTTTTGTAATTCTGACTTATGTCAAAGTTCTATAAATAATGAGGGTTGGGTAGAGTGTAGGAGGTAGATTAGATGGGTGATTTAATGTGAAGATCTACGAATCTAAGATAAGTGGAAGGAAGCTGGAAGAGCTAGTAGCATGCTGGCTTAGGAGGCAAGATTGCTTGGTGGCTTGCGAGCACAAGTTTAGATTCTATATTAGAGTTCCTACTAGGTTTTTGTGTGGTGTGTCATAGATCTGGACTAGTTTGGAAGGTGGAGTTGAAGCTTGTAGTGAGTTTTTGTGTATTTGCAGAAGGTAAATGGCCTAATGCTTGCGAAAGATCTAGGTGGTGATCTTAGAGTTATTTCATTATATTTGGCGCTAACCAAGAAGGCCTTACAGCCTAACATGTTAAGTGTAATTGAATCTAAAAATGAATAAATTAATATGAGTTGTGATATCCTGTGTTGTTCTTGTTGTTGGCTACAAGTTTGGATAGTCCTTTATTGGATCCTTCGAGCTTGACTGCATCAAATCACACCTTCATGAAATTAGTATTGTATCTATCAATTCAACTTTTAAAATACATTAAATTAAGCTTGAATGAATTGAAAACAACAATGAGCATCTCATGGATCTCTAACTAGGAAATAAAAATGATTCTCTCTACTTAAAGCATCCAGAAATGATAGTCCTAGAATGAGAATTAAAGCTATTTGATCAAGACTTTGCCTATTTAGCTCAAATTTCTCACTATAATGCAAATCCTAATATGTAATTTGCTATGAAATTGATGCTATTTTCCTATAGTTATGATGCTTTGCTTCATGAGTGTGTGTGATCTTAAATGCATCAAAATTGGCTTTTATTTAAACGATTTTCCAAGGGTAGGGGGTACAGTTGATTAAACCATGATTAAGGCTTGGTTGAATTAGGGGTTTCAAATGGTGAGAGCATTTAAATGGTGGTTTCAAGTAAGGGGACCAGATTAGTGGTCAATATGTAACTCCAATATTTGTGATGGAGAATTTGTTTGGCTTGATCGATGTGGACTCCTATTCTCAATCCTCATTGGTTGATCTAATTTATCCCATGTGATGGATGAGGAATTAAGGGATTTAATTAAATGATTTAATTGAATTTATTTATCCATGTTCACCCTTGAAAGGGTTGGAATTAATTTGATTTTAACTATGCAATTAATTGGTTAATCTCAATTGCACAATTATTTGATTTAATTAATCCAAAGACTTTTAAATAATTCAATTAATTCAAAATTTTCTTGATTTGAATTAATTTGGTCACTTCATTCCTTGTTTGATTTATCTTGACCAATTTTAGGTGTCTACAATATTACATGCAAATTTGAACTCGGGGACTTCAGTAGTAGAAATATTCATACCTCTTCAATCCCATTTAGCCTTTTTTAAGTCACTCAACTTGTTCTTCTCAATTTGTCTGATAGATTTCAGCTTGTCATCGATCGGGTATCCTGTCACAATGTGCAACACATCCTTTGTAATCTTCACAGGTTGATCTAGCCACATAAATTGGTCGTGTAATTGGCTAAGGACCATCCTTATCCACTCAGTTTTGAATACCCTTAGAATATGTAGGGCATGAATCAAACCCTTTGATTCCAGATGAACATGATTATTCTTCATCTTTTCATTTGCACATAACTTCTGAAAGGATGAATCAATTTCTTCTTCACAAATCTCCTTAACTTTGCAGTGGATGAAGGTGCAAATGTCCTCAATTAATAAAACTCTATCAAGAATGGACAAAAGTACACCCATCATGTCTGCTTCAACTGCCTTTGTAGGAGGTATCTTATAATTAAGATTCACGGGCTTAACATTCTCAATACCAACTGGGTTTTGAGCTTTTGGGGCCATATCTTGTTATCTAACATATATTCTTGAACTAGGGTTAGCTTCTATGACTGGATTTCTCTAACAAAGCTAGGGAAACACCAAAAATATCTTGAATAAACTCAAATGTGCTCAGATTAGTTCATAATTACCTTTACAATCATTTGTATGCTCTCAGAAGACTCGTCTCTACAATTCACTTCAAATGCTTGTGGAAATGTTAGGTGCATAATAATAGACATAAACGTCTATTTATATCTTTTTCATTGATTAGGGTTTCCAACAACTTGAATACTAGTAATTAATTCTAGCACCAACTCACTTTTATCGATTACCAAACTTTACTTTCCTTTACCGAAATGAAGCAGTATATCATTTCCTTCTACCAATTGAACAAGAAATACCAACTTTACAAGACATATTTATATGCATCTAAATATGCTCATATGGATCTTTACACATAGATTTAGGAACCGATTTAAGATTTTAAATTTAATTTGCAGTTCCTACTCATACCTTATAACTGATTAGCTAGAGTCGGTTACACCTAATCTAGAGGATGTGGTGCCTTCAACTATCCCGAATGATGTTCCATCTATTGGAAAGATTGTTGGAAAGCTACAATGGAAACAATTATTGTTTTGTCATTGGTGTCAAACCTTAACTGGTAAGACTATTTCTATATGTTTAAGTACCATATCTATTGATTGATGAAGGAGATTTAACAAGAAGACCAAGTGAAATGGTTGAGTTATGGGAAATCACAAGGGTACTTGATCAGTTGACACATTGGAAAAGTAATGTGTTGTTTATCTTTCGATGATAGTTTACTATAAACACTTTATGCCAAACAAATTCAGTGATGACCAAGCACCAGTAAATTGTCGAGGAAACCAGTGATGACCGAGGGGAAGAACACAGTGTTGGCTGAGCAGCAATATTTTGGTAATTTTTGAGATTTGAGATCTTTGGCCAACATAATTGATTTTATTGGGATATATAAAGTTAAGTAAGGATAAGCATGATTGGTCCACTCTATATTAATGCACGGGTAACTGTAATTAATGTGTAGATCAAAGATTTAATTAGTGATTGCTTTGGAGAATAAAATTAAATGTAAAGATGGAAAGATCTATTGGATCTAACCTAACCTAAGATCTACGATCTTGATTAAGAGGCAAAATATTTATCTGACCTAGATGAAGAAGTATATGATAACCTCAAGGGGTTATTCATGAAATGTGTAAGAAGTGTATGCAAGAGGATTGCATGGTTAATTGACTGATTGGCTTAATCAAAGCAGAGAAGGCTGAGCAGAGAAGCAGAGAGCTATGAGAGTGATTTCTTGATGGATTTCCAAGCAGATCTGAAAATTGAAATGAGAATGGAGGCCACTCAGTGAATTAGCATTAAAGCTGAGTTGGATCTGGAATTGCAAAGTAAGTTGTATGTATCAGATCACACCTGTTGATTACTTTCTAACCATTGTATCAGTTAAAATCCTTTAACAAGGTTGACCTAACAATCATTGTATAAATCCTTTGAGCAAGGTGACATTTAGGTGGAATGTTCTAAGTCCTCTAACAAGACCACTCCTAACGAGGTGATTAAATCCTTTAACTAGGTCACATTTAGCAATATGTTTTGTAACCTTTAACAGGGTTGGCTCCTAATAGAGCTCACTTTAGAAGAGTGAAAACTTGATAGCATGTTATTGGTGGTTTTTCTCAAATTGTGTTTCCACATTAAATACTGGTGTCAACTTGTGTGAATGTTTATGTTGTGTTTTACTGTTAAGTTTCTACAAGCTGATTACATCTGAACAATAAACTGCATATGTATGTTGTTGTTTTATGTTATTGCTGTCGAGAAGATCTAAGTTTTTCAAATTGGTATAAAGTTTAAATGGGCACATCTAGACTTGAGGATAACTGATTCACCCCCCTCTTAGTTATTCTAAGTTCATTCTAACAATTGGTATCAAAGTATTGGTCTCTTGAAAATAGTTTGAAGGTACTTGGAGCAAAAGATCAAGATGTATAAAAAGGAGGCACCAAAGTTGAACAAAGAGAATTTCCCTGCATGGAAAAGTTTGATGAAATTGCATCTGGCTGGTATTGGTGATTCTGCTAAGCACTATGTTGAACATGATTATGTAGCCCGCACTGCACCTGCCACAGCTACATAGTTAAGAGAAAAGAAGGAACACAATTAAGCAATGCTAAAGATTGCATCATCTCTGAACTATCATGAGTTTGAAGACATATAGAATTGTATAACTGCAAAGCAGATGTGGGATTTCCTTGCAACTATCTATGGAGGAGATACAAATGTACTAAGAGCCAAATCTGAAAGCTTAAGAGGTAATTTTGATGAAATGAAAATGCAAAAAGGAGAAAATATAGTTCAATATTATGGTAGGATAAAGGAAGTTGTAAATTCTATTAGAGGAGCTAAGGGAACCATTGATGATAACACCATTATGAGAAAGGTACTGAGAACTCTTCTTCCTATATATGTTATTATAGTCAATATAATTCAAGAATTAAGATGTACTCCTAATAATAAATTGACTTTAGAAGGTCTGGTAGGCAGACTTACTACATTTGAGATGTCAAGTTTTGATAACTACACTCCACAAGCTATTGAATCTGCATTCAGATCCCAATTGGTCCTTAACAAATCAAAGAAAGGAAAGAAATGTGTGAACAATAACAGCGACACCACAGATGATGATCTGGAAGAACTTGAAGCACTCATGGCAAAAAGACTATCTAGAGGAAAAGAAAAATTCATAGGTAAACTTCCTATCATTTGTTTTTAATGTAACAAAGTTGGTCATATTGCTGCAAGATGTCCTGATAAGAATGATAAAGATGAAAGAAGGGACAACAAGTACAAAGATAGAAAGGATAATTGAGACTTGAGAAAGTATAAATATTACAAAGACAAAGGTAAGAAATCTTGTTATATAGCTGAAGAAGCTTCTGACAGTGAATTTGACAATTCAGATGAAAATGATATAGAAGTTGTGTATGTTGCTATGAAATATGATTCTGATGATGATGATGAGAAAACTACACTAATTTCTTATATGAGTAAAGGTGACCATTGGATTATTGACAGTGGTTGTTCACATCACATGACAAGCGATAAAGATAAATTTGAAACCTTAGATCAGTGTAAAGGTGGTTATGTTAAATTTGGTAATGATGCACCATGTCTTGTTAAAGGGAAAGGATCAATTAACTTAACTGACAAGATCAGATGTGACAATGTATATGTGAGGCCTCACCCTGACCCATCATAGCTTTACTGCTTGACCATAATTTGACACTTTATATTTTGATACATTGATACACTTTTGATTATCCTAACAGAGACTCGTGATATTATGTTATGATTATGATTATATTGTGTGGATTATATTTTGATATGGATTAGACCTAGAACAGGTGGTTGATTTTGATTATATATGTTTAGATAAGTGAATTAATAAGGAGTTCAAATCATGATAAGACTTGACTATTTCATGGATGTTATGTCATTGTGATTAAGGAATTTTTTTGTGTCAAACATTTCTGTATGAAAATTTCAATTAGGGACTTAATTATGCTTATTGATTAATGTTGCTAATTATGAATTAAAAATGTATATTACATGTGATTTTATCATCTTGGACTACTGATGCTCAAAGTTTAGTGTGCAGAAAAGGGAACCATAGAATTATTTAGAGAATCGGGGCTAAACACATGTGAATTGAGTAAGCCAAGGTTTAATCCAATAAGGGGTTGAAACCTCGTTGTAATGTGATCCTTGTTGTAAACATAATCTAAATGTGTGTTAATAGTTTAAAATTTATGTTGTTGTTTGGACATGTCATTGTGAATGTGATGTGTATTTTGTTTAGTGTCACTTGACACTTGTGTTGTCCACGTGGATAGTGACATTTCAATTAGGGCTTGGGAAAGAGTCACCTAACCTTTATGATATTATATTAGTCCCACTTGCATATAGATGTTTTGTAGGGATCACATCAAGTTGGAACTCGGATTTGAACTTTAAGGGTATCTTGGAGGGGTTAAAAGTGACCCTAGAGTGTATTTTTGACCAATATTAGTTAACCCTAAGGGGGTACCTTGGGTTAGGGATAGTTTTTACCTATGTGAGGAACCTAGGTCACCATTATGACTCTCCAAAATGCCTAATTTTCAAAAGTGGCGAAAATAGAGATGGCCACATGCATCTAACTTGTCCCACACTCTTTACTAAACTCACAATTAAGAGGGGAGACAAAAAGGCTAGTTGTCATGTCTCATTATTGCTAGGTCTTGAGTACATTTTTGGGGGTCTTTTTAGAAGTTTTTGGGAGACTTAGTGGGTGTTCACCCACTCTCTAATTTTAGAGACAATTAGGGTTTGGATAGAGGGAGGATAAGGAATTGGGCTCTTCTCAAGTTTCATTTTTTTTCATAACACATTTCGAAGGTTGGTTTCATTTGCCATGAAGTGCTTGTTTTTTGCAAGTAGATTTGGATGTTATTATTTTATGAATATGAAATCTTGTATGGTGTTCATATATGTAATCTTGTATAGTGTTGTTGTATGTAAATTTTCTATTGTCATGTGTTGGGTTGGGAATGCATTTAGATTTTTATATCAATTCTTATTCTTTTAGTTTGGGAGTGATGTTCATGGGAGTTAAGGCATTACTCACCCTTTTGGGAAGGGAAGAAGTGGCCTTGGGTGAAGAGGTTAGTTGGTCTCTCCATTGTAGTGAGAGTCTCTCCTCTTAGAGAAGAGGGATAATTTCATGGAGTATGGGCTCCATGAAGCTATGTTGCAAATATTTTTTTGGTATAGAAATGACCAAATGTGTATATGGAAGGAATGTCAATGAAGCCTTAGAAAGACATGGAAAAATTATTATTGAAAAATTTGAAAAAAATGCAAATGGCATTCTCCTCCTTGGAAAAGCCCACCTTCACCCTACTTCAATGGGTTTTGGAAAACCCATTTGTGAAACCTTGGTTGAGAGTTTATTGTTGTTTTGTGAATATAAGATGTTTGTGAGAATTTGGATGTGAAATCTTGTTTAGCCTTGGTTCTCCAAGCTCGGGGGTGGTCTCCTTGAGACCTTGGTTGGGAGGTGAGCTTCCCATGATTTCCCTCATGAAATTTGTAAATTTTTGAAGTTATGATGATGATGAATGAAGCTTGAAACAAATTCCTATTTGGGGGTGGTTGTGTGTAAATAAATTTAATGTTGCATAGTCACTCATTTGTTTTGAAATTCATTCTTGTTGATTGTTTTAATGTTTATTTTTGAAGCTTTTTAAGCTAGATGTGAAGAGATCTCCTTCTTTATGTAATGATTCATTAAATGAAGAAATGTTGCATACCATCCATGTATTGTGTAGATTTATCATCTTAAAGATGTGTAAATGTAGATTGTAAGAACTCAATCCATAATGTAAATGATGGAATCTTTAGTTCATGCATATTGCATTCTATTTCTTAAAAGAAAAGGAGTAACCATACATGTTAGAGGAATACCCAATATTGAAAGAAAAAGACAATATAATAGTTTCATTTCCTAAAATTCTTGAAGAATTGTCTATCTTGAAACCTCCATAATGTATGTAAATGTAAGTCTTCAAGTTATTGAAACACTCCATTTCTCCCCTTGAAAGTCCTTATTCCATCTCCATAGATTAAACCTTCTTCATTAAAAATCTTTATTTCAATCCCAACTCTTGAGAAGAAGAAATAACCTTAACAACAATAACAAATCAAATTAGTTAGTATGATAATATTAAAATCAACTAATGTTATTATTCCTCTTAGTATATTGCTCAAATAAATCAATCCTAATGCATTCTAAGATCTATAAAAAAAATAAACCAAGTAAATCAAAATGGAAGAGCTTAAAACAAACAAAGCCCATAGCACTTTCTAAATTTAGAGCAAAAATACTCTCTAGAATTTGTATGGGAAAGGAAATATTCTCCTTACCATAGAGAATATTCCTTTCCCAATGTACTCCCTCTCTAATCAAATTTGAATTCCTAATTCCCCTAACCTAACCATGTAATTAATCCTAAATACTAAATTAAACCCACCTTGCCTTTACCCATTTCTCGTGGGCCCCACCCTTACCATACTCCTTACCCTTCTTACCCATTGTTTGGGCGCCACTTTGAAAAGTTTATTAATAAATTTAAAGGTTTTTAGGGGCTGCACTACTTGGGTTATGTGCCCCTCCCCCTTGTTGTCATACCCTACAATTTTGACATCCCCTTTTGCCAAGTCAACTCTTCCCTCATGCGAATTCACCTTGGAGGATGGGAGATTGGTAGGTGGGCCATAGAAAACACATCATACTCCCTTCCTTATAGCCCACACCACCCTTGGAGTTCTTGTTATGCCATGTGAAATCTCTTGTTGAAGGATGTAGGTAGGATATATGGTGGGCCCCCAAAAAATGTCATGTCAACCTGCACTCTCCCCATTGCAATTCGACCCCCCCAAGGCATTTTTGACTTTGTGGTTGGGGAATAATATATTAATAAGTTCATAGATTAATAAGTTAGTGGATAGTTAGGATTAGTAGATTATTAGATAGTTAGGTTAGATTAACAAGTAGTTAGTAGATAGTTAAGTTAGTTAATAAGATCTAATTCTTTTTTGTTTTAATCCTTAATTGTGTAGTATTTTAGGCATATATATAAATTGGATCAATGATGTAGCTTTAATTATTAGCTTAATAACTTTAGTGTTATAAAAGATGAATGGACTTAATAACATGATCAAATTTAATTTGTATTGGATCCACTTAGTAATATTATAATTAATCACTTTAAATAGATCCTTAACATTAGTTGTTTAGGTTCAATTAAAATTGTGAGATTTGTGAATTTATTTAATAGGAATTTTGGCCTAAAGTTTTGATTAGCCTATTAGAGAAATGGATTTACTCAATGTATTCAAATGTATAGTTAATGTTAGTTTAAATTTTATCATAGTAAAAAAAAGAATACGTTACTCTTGTGTTCAAGGGGTAGGGGTTATGTTAGATTTCAATTAGAAGTTAATTTAAATTTTATATTAAAGCATAATTTAATCGTCTTATTAAAGGTTAATTTAAAGTTGTTATGTTAAGGGATTGATGAATTAGGAATGCATGTGTTTTCATTAGGGGAATAATTTTATTAATGATGTTGGTAGGTTAGGAAATTAGATTTGATTTTGTAGACGTCTAAAATTATCCTTATATTAATTTAATTAATATTCCCATAACATTATAGTTAATTTTAATTAATTATATTTGTTATATTCTTCTATCTATTTAATTAAATTTATTTAATTAAATATGATTCATCCCCCTTAGTATT
>MU223269.1:245888-261862 GCA_018584345.1 Thuja plicata
GTTGTGATGAAAGTCTTCTTATTTTTAGTAGTATGCTTTAGATATGCATAATGTTGTTATTTAATATTTATCTCTAATGTTTGCATGTCTGAGCGTGCTCCCAACAGGTTAGGTTTCATTGCATACAGATTTCACCTATTAGATTTTAGTTAATAGATGTTTGGTATAGTGAAATTGTTATTCAATTTTAAGAATGTCAATTGATAAATGTTTCATGTATGTTATTTAAAAAGGGAGTAGAATATTAATTTGACTAGGTTTTGAGCTAGTAGTTAATGTTGAAAGAAAACTGAAACTAGATTTGAATGTATTCAGTTGTAATATAGATTAAGAGTTAAGTAAATATTAGGTCAACCTAATTCAACATAGGTTCATAACAACTAACTATCATCTTGATGCTAAACGTAGTTAAACATAGAATCAGAGTTAGACCAACCAGAGTTAAGCTTTCGTATAACCCATGGAACTAGTTGATGCCCCAAATTTTGTATCTATTTGTGTCATGACCCTAATTCAATCTACGTATATATCTTGTAACTCAAAGGTTACTCTTCCGTGCTATCACCTTTCCAACTCAACCATGGTTAGTAGTGTGTACTTATGTGTTTAAAAAAAAAAATTGTGTCTATTTTTTGCCCTAGTTTTGGGCATGAAATTTTGGTATCAGAGCCAGTATTTTGACACTAGGAACCTAACCCATTACATTTCAACTCAATCAAAACTTAAATTATTGTGTAGGATGCCTGCGGTCACCAGAGCTAACCGACGAGGCAGAGGTCATAGGGCTCCCCGTGCAGGGGCAGGACAAGAGGATCCACCACCTCCACCACCACCACCTCCACCACCTCAGAACCCTAACTAGGATATTATGGATGTTCTCCAAAATCTAATTAGGGTGATCCAGTAGAGACTACCACACATAGTCTAGTAGCAGATTCTCAAAGGGGAAGCACATATTTCAGAGAATGATAGAGCAGTTAGCAGAGAGAGGAGTAGGAGTCCCCCACCCAGGTCTGTTGAGGGTCATAATGAGAAGGAGGGTGAGTCAGTTCATCAGGTTGTAATACCATGCGAGCATGAGATACATGCCAGAGAGAGACCCCCTAGAGATGTTGGAGATAAGATCTAAGAGTTATTACGACTCTAGCCACCCTTATTTTTGGGATCCATTGATGGGTCAGTAGCAGAGGCCTGGTTACAGAGTTTACAATGATGTTCTAGATTGTGCCCTTATGGGAGTAATCTAAAGGCACGACTTGCAGTCCATCTCCTACAAGAGAAGGCTTCCACTTGGTGGGAGCAGCAGGTGTCCATAGGTGGAGTGAGTATTGACACACTCACTTGGGAGACTTTTGTGGCCTGTTTCTATGAGAGATATCTCTCTGAGCATTTCAGACAGAGACAGATAAAGGAGTTCCATGATCTCTAGTAAAGAGGCCTCATATTTAACCAGTATGAGAGTCAATTTTTTGAGCTCCTTCCATATGTTGATTATATGAAGGACAAGAAACTACATATTCACCATTTCATTAAGGGGCTTAATATGTCTCTTCAGATCATAGTACACCTAGCATTCTCTGCCATGTTCAAAGGGGCAGTTGAGATGACACTTGTAACCCAAGGTATCCATACTAGATAGGAGTCTCGAGATTGGTCCCAGTACCAAAACCCCTCTTCCCAACAGTCTCAGCAGCAGAGATCCCAGCAGGATTATAGACAGAGGCATTCACAGGGTTATCAGGGCTCTAAGCCCAAATAGTGGTAGTCTCAGGGCCCCAAATAGGGTCATAGGACACAGACCCCTCAAACATAGTCAGCTAGGACTCACCAGACCTCTAGGGGTGGATACAGTGGTTCTAGTAGGACTAAAGGGTCACAACAGCCTAGGACGCAAAGAGTGCAAATTCAGACCCAAGAGTCATGTTACACTTATGGTGGTATGGGTCATTTAGTGAGAGAATGCCCACAGGGACAGTCAGCCAGTGGTCAGAGAGGGGATACCTCAGAGCCTACAGTTGTAGATATGGGTAGATCCCATAGATTTTTTGCAGCGGTTGATAACCGCTAGGCTGAGCACCAGACCATGGTAATAGAGGCCGTAGGTGGAGTCAGATGGATAGCTAGCACTAGAGCCTATTCATATTATATCCCGACGGACCCTTGCACACCGAGGCTGAGAGTTGGACCAAGTTAGGGTCAAGTGGGATTGTTATGATGAGGTCACAGCTTCATGGGAGGATGCAGCGTAGATGAGATCTCAAAACCCATATATTTTTTATGAACTCCATGAGGAATTTCATGCCTAGTGGGGGAGGATGTGAGGCCTCACCCCGACCCATCATAGCTTTATTGCTCGGCCACACTTTGACACTTTATATTTTGATACATTGATACACTTTTGATTATCCTGACAGAGACTAGTGATATTATGTTATGATGATGATTATATTGTGTGGATTACATTTTGATATGGATTAGACCTAGAATAGGTGGTTGATTTTGATTATATATGTTTAGATAAGTGAATTAATGAGGAGATCAGAACATGATTAGACTTGATTATTTCATGGATGTTATGTCATGGTGATTAAGGAATTTTTTTGTTTCAAACATTTTTGTATGAAAATTTCAATTAGGGACTTAATTATGCTTATTGATTAATGTTGCTAATTATGAATTGAAAATGTATATTACATGTGATTTTATCATCTTGAGCTACTCATGCTCAAAGTTTAGTGTGCAGAAAAGGGAACCATAGAATTATTCAGAGAATTAGGGCTAAACACATGTAAATTGAGTAAGCCAAAGTTTAATCCAATAAAGTGTTGAAACCTCATTGTAATGTGATCCTTGTTGTAAATGTAATATGAATGTGTGTTAATAGTTTAAAATTTATGTTGTTGTATGGACATGTCATTGTGAATGTGATTTGTATTTTGTTTGGTGTCACTTGACACTTGTGTTGTCCACGTGGATAGTGACATGTCAATTAGGGCTTGGGAAAGAATCCAAACCAGTTGGAACACTGATGGCTACTGGATGTAAGTTGACAAAGGAGGAAAAAACAACAGAGGTAAATTAGACTTTGTACAGATCAATGATTGGAAAACTCATGTATGTTGTACACACTAGACCAGATATTGCACATGCAGTAGGAATTGTTGCTAGATTTTTTGTTAACCCTAGGCAATCACATATGACTGTTGTGAAAAGAATTCTAAGATATCTGAAGAATATTGAGGAATTTGGCTTATGGTATAGAAGAGAAGGCAAATTTGACCTTAAGGTGTTTACTGATGTTGATTGAGCCGGGAATCTTGATGACCCGAAGAGCACAATTGGAGGAGCATTCTTTATGGGTGACAGACTTGTCACATGGATTAACAAGAAGCAAGGATGCATCTCTCAATCTATTGTAGAAGCAGAGTACGTTACTGCTGCTATAAATTGCTCAAATATTGCATGGATCAAACAATTTCTGGAAGGTATGCATATGAAGATCTTAGAACTAGTGATTATCTATTGTGATAACACTAGTGCAATAAACATTTCCAAGAATCTAGTCATGCATGTAAAAACTAAACACATTACCATCTAGTATCATTACTTGAGAGAACAAGTTCAAGAAAAAGAGGTGATACTTTAGTATGTGCAATTCAAAGATCAATTAGCTGATATCTTCACCAAGCCACTGCCCAAGGATACATTTGAATACCTGAGAAAAAGACTAGGGGTCAAACCCCTGTCTACTAGTCAGCAAAATGAATGAAGGCTACATCAGCCTACATATTATCAGAATATCATTCATGTTGATGCAAGCAACGAGATGAAATTAAAAGATACATCTATATACAGACTGGTATATATCAGAACTAAGCACTAGAGGTTATTGTTGTATTGCTAATGGATAAGGGAAATTCAAGGAATATATTATGGATAGGAAAATGATTGTTTGACATGAATGTCAGATATTTGTAAAATATTTTTTTATCATTTTTGTCAAAGGGAGAGAGAGATTATCTATATTATCACATTCTCCTAAGAAATACTATCCATTATCAGATTACTCCAACAGGGAGAGATTATATCCTTAAGGAGAGAAAGTTGTATGAAAGATTATACAAAGGGAGAGTTGCTGAAAAGAGAAAAAGACATCAAAATAGGACAACAGTCAAAAGAAGAGAAATTGACACAAGCAAAGGAATCAACACATCAAAAGACAAGAGAAATACAGGAATCAAATCTAAGCTAAAATAGAGCTTACCAAATTTTAGACATTTATCGGTTGACAAAAGGGAGAGATTGGTAGTTTGATGAATCTAAACAATTGTATTTCATATTGTATTAGAAATAGTATAGTGTGATAATATAAGTTTGTTCCCATCAATGCCAAAGGGAGAGATTGATGACATGTAACTAATTCAATATTTGATAATGATAAGTTGAAGATAATGCAAGGCATTAAATCAATTAATGGTTTGTATTTTCATTGATGTCAACTTGATATGATCTCTACAGTCATGTGCATAATGCCAAAGAATTCAGAGAATCTATGGAACAAAGGTTATGCTTTCAGCAATGCATAAAAGTATAGTATTTACTAAGTGACATACAAACACCGATGGAGTGCACACCATCGGTACAAGCAAAGAAGAAAAGTCACAGTGATACCCGATGACAAGAAGACAATGTTGCCCGATGAATAAAACCATAGGATGCCCGATGAGCTAAAAACAAAGTTACCTGATGAGTAAAAATCCAATGATGTCCGATGGATGGAGATCTTGAAGCTAACTGGAGTCACACAAATGAAACTGGTAGTTGTAACTGACGACTAACTAAAGAGTTGACCAACAAAATAGAGAGTTCAGAAAATGACAAAATATCTAGCTGACAAGAGCTAAAGATAGACTTAACTGGTTGGTTTCTTTATTTTATTCAACTAGAGTTAAGTAATTGATTTAAATCTGATTTATACATTTGGCATGAAGATAACTACAAGACAAATTAGGATTTATGCTTTAAATCAAATTGGCTGGATTGTTTTTCACGCCAAGAATCAAGAATCAAGAATTAAGAAATAGTGAATATCATGTCTATATAAGAGACAAGCTTAATTCATTTTCATAATTACATGAAAAGGGGATTAAGGAGAGTGAATAGAAAGAGGATGCTAAAGAGAAACTGATGAAGAACAACTTCATGGAGTACTAATCAATCAAGCTGAAGGAGAGCTAAGGAATTTTGTAGACACCGATGAACGGTAAGCATAGCGTTACAGAGTATAAAGTATGAAGCACAAAAGAATTGAATTGATACATTGATTAGAGAGGTAATGTACTTAAATAGATCTAAAAATTTGTAATTCAAGTTGCATTAGAAATAGGTCATTTTGTTTCAGTTTAACCACTGAAGCATCAAGTCTCTTAACATAGCAGGACTTAATAGTCTTCTATATATTGAGGTACATCCCAAGGAGTGCCAAAAAGGTTGATTATTGAAAGTAGCATTGGATATGCCTGATGCCTATTGTCAGTCTAAGAGAGAGGCTGATTCAAGGATGGTAGCATTAGATGCCCAATACTAAGTGACAACCTATATGTGTAAAATCCTCTAACAAGGTCACACCTAACAATGTGTTGTAACCTTTAACAGGGTTGGATCCTAATAGGGCTCACTTCAGAAGAGTGAAAATTTGGGGTACCGGTCCTAGTGGTTTTTTTCCCTTAATAGGGTTTCCATGTTAAAATCCATGTGTTATATGTGTGTATGATATATTTCTTTACTATTTTATATCTTGCATAATTCATTCTGGATTTATCGGTATACTCTGCATATTTACTGTATTTCATTAAATAGTTATACTGCTTATCGGTAATCAAGGAGAATAAGGACAGACAAGGTAAAATAATAGATAGTTAATCATTATAAGCATTTCATGGCATGCATCTTGTAGGGACATAATAATCTGAGGTTTATTGATTGGTGGTTAAGTTTAAGGATAATTTTTTGAGGCCACTGATTCACCCCCCCTCTCAGTTATTACTAATAGTCTATACCCTAAATAGAGTACAACTTAAGAAAGGTACTAATGCTATACCTTATGAGCTATAGTATGGGTATGAACCTAATGTAAGATATTTCAAAGTTTTTGGAAGAAAATATTTTATACTGAAGGATAACAGAAATGGAAAACTTGATGCTAAAGGTGAAGAAGGAATATTTCTTGGTTATTCAACTAAAAGAAAAGCATACAAGTGTTTGAATTCTAACACTAATAAAATTGTGGAAAATGAAAATGTTAGAATTGATGAATATGCAAAATGAAATGAAGCTGAAATGACACAGGAACTTGAAAGTTACAAATCATTTGCATATATGGATGATGAAGATTCTCATGAATTACCAGAAACTGAGAAAGAGGTTGCCGAGCAACAGCTAGCACCTGCCAAGTCACAAAACAAAGCTGTTGAGCAACAGGAGGTAATTACCGAGCTATCTGATGGAGATGCTGTGTCACAGAATCAATCTGAATTAGACATGAATGATCAACCTGAAGCAGAAAAAGAAGCTACTCTAGAAAAGTATGTGAGGAGGCACCATAAACCTGATCAAATCATAGGATTGAAGGATTTTGCAGTTATGAAAATAAGTAAGTTGAGAGAAGATACATGCTTGTTATGTGATTTTGAGCCTAAAACAGTAAAAGATGTCTTAGACAGTGAAGACTGGATACAAGCCATGAATGAAGAAATCAAACAGATTGAGAAGAATAAGACTTGGACACTTGTACCTAGGCCGAATGACAAGAATTTAATTGGTACTAAGTGGGTATTCAAAAAATAAGTTGAATGAACATGGAGAGGTAACAAGAAACAAAGATAGACTAGTATGAAAAGGTTATGCACAAGAGGAAGGAGTTTATTATGGAGAAACATTCACCCCAGTTGCAAGATTGGAAGGAGTAAGAACATTACTTGATATGTGGCCTAAAAAGGTTTTTAAGTCTATCAAATGGATGTAAAGTCAGTATTTCTAAATGGAATATTAGAAGACGGAGTTTACATTGAACAAGATGATGGATTTGTTGACCTAAGAAAGAAGAACATGGTTTGCAGATTACACAAAGCACTTTATGGGTTGAAGCAAGCACTAAGAGCATGGTATGAGAGATTGCACAATTATCTGATGAAGATTGGATTTTCTAGAACCAATGACAACAACAATCTATATTTGAAGATAGAGAAAAGTAAAGGTACTTTATTAGCTAAAATTTTTGTTGATGACATTATATTTAGTGGACAAGATGTGTTGTCCCAAGCATTTGCAAAGGAGATGCAAATTGAATTTGAGATGTCTATGTTTGGTGAGATAAAGCATTTTGTTGGCTTAAAAATATCAGATGAATAATGGTATCTATATTACTCAATCCAAATATGTCAAAGAGATACTAATAAATTTTGGAATGGAAGATTCAAAACCAGTGAGTACACCCATGGCTACTAGACAAAAGTTAACAAAGAATGATGATACAAAAGAAGTGAATCAAACCCTTTACAGATCAATGATTGGAAAGCTGCAATATGTTGTACACAATAGACTTGATATTGCACTGGATGTTGGTATTGTTGCAAGATTGTCTGCCAATCCCAAAGAAACACATATAATGACGGTAAAAAGAATTTTGAGATATTTGAAAGGAACAGATGACTATGGTCTGTATTACAAAAAGAATGACAAGTTTAAACTCGGAGTCTATACTGATTCTGATTTGGCCGAAAATGTGGATGGTAGGAAAAGCACCACAGGAGGAGCATTTGTTTTAGGAAAAATATTAGTTTCATGGACAAGCAAGAAACATAATTGCACCTCATAATCTACAGCTGAAGTCGAGATGTAGCAGCAGCAGTTAATTGTTCTAATATTGTGTGGTTGAAGATACTACTAAAAGTTATGAAAGAAGAGATCACAGAACCAGTTGTCATATATTTTGATAACACGAGTGCCATTAATATTTCTAAGAACCCTATTATGCACTCTAAGACAAAGCATATAGCTATCAAGTATCATTACTTGAGGGAGCTAGTTCAGAAGAAGGATATGAGACTGGAATATGTGAATACTAAGGAACAGTTAGTAGAAATATTTACAAAGGCACTACCCAAGGATTCTCATGAGTATTTGTGAGGTAAATTAGAGGTGATTCCCCTAACTGAGGCTAATTAATTTAGAATGGAACTGTTGAATCAAATTTTATATTCAAAATATTTTACACATTGATGCATAGGCAGTCACACTTTAGGATGCTTCCTAAAGCTGTGAAAGACTGAAAAAGATAGAAAAGAGGATCAGTCATAAGAAAGATGATAGGAACATGATGATACAGAGTTCAGAACAAAATAATCTACATGATGAAGATGTCAACGTCTTTGGCATTGTTGTCAAAGAGGGAGAAGTTTACTGAAAGAGGGAGAGATTACTATACTTAGAGAAAAAGAGAGATATTACTGAGAAAATAAATAAAAAGGAAGAGATTACTGAAAAAGAGATTGTTGTCAAAGAGGGAGAGATTAATGAAAGAGGGAGTCTACAGATGAACAAAAACAAAAAGATTTTAGTGTGATTATAGACATGGAAGGAAAAAGTTTTACAAGATGAGAATCAGAATGAAGCTAAAGACATTAATGAAGATTTTTTTGTATTAAGGAACACAGGCAAAATTTTTGGATTGTATGGTAACTATGGTTGAAAATTATTGTTTTATTGTTTAGTGTTGCCATCAATGCCAAAGAGGGAGATTGTTGGAAAGCTATAATGGAAATAATCGTTAATTTTTCATTGATGTCAAACCTTAACTGGTAAGACTATTTCTATCTATTTGAGTACCATATCTATTGATTGATGAAGGAGATTAAACATGAAGACCAAGTGAAATGGTTGAGTTATGGGAAATCACAAGGGTACTTGATCAGTTGGCACATTGGCAAAGTAATGTGTTTTTTTTCTTTTGATGACAGTTTACTGTAAATATTTTATACCAAGTGAAGTCAGTGATGACCGAGTGCCAGTAAATTTCTAAGGAAAGCAGTGATGACCGAGCGGAAGAAAATAGTGTTGGCCAAGTAGCAGTATTTTGGTAAGTGTTGAGATTTGAGATCTCTGGCTGATATAATTGATTTTATTGGGATATGTAAAGTTAAGTAAGGATAAGCATGATTGGTCCACTCTATTTAAATGCATGGGTAACCGTAATTAATGCATGGATCAAAGATTTAATTAGTGATTTATTTGGAGAAGTAAATTAAATGTAAAGATGGAAATATTCGTTTGATCTTACCTAACCTAAGATCTACGATCTTGATTAAGTGGAAAAATATTTATCTGACCTAGATGAAGGGGTATATGATAACCTCAAGGGGTTATTCATGAAATGTGTAAGAAGTGTATGCAAGAGGATTGCATGGTTAATTAACTGATTGTCTTAATCAAAGTAGAGAAGGCTGAGCAGAGAAGCAGAGAGCTATGAGAGTGATTGCTTGATGGATTTCCTAGCAGATCTGAAGATTGAAATAAGAATGGAGACCACTCGGTGAATTAGCATTAGAGCTTAATTGGATCTAGATCTGCAAAGTAAGCTGTATGAATCAGATCACACCTACTAATTAATTTCTAACCATTGTATCAGTCAAAATCCTTTAACTAGCACTAGTAGAATTGGCCCCTATTTTTGACAAAAAATGGTCAAACTATCTACCCAGATTGGTCGAAAGACCCACAAATCACTTTGTCGGTATTTTTTTGATCGAAAGATTGACACATCCTTGTTAATGTCAACATTTCTATGCAAACTTGGTCAAAATTGGAATCTTGAAATGTCCATATTATTTGTTGAAACTTTGACCAATGTTCGTTGGAATGTTTGACAGATCTGACCAGGATGTCAAACCCACAATGCATATTTTTGACACATAATGGTCAAAACATTAAACCGGCCTAAGTTAATGTTTAGACCAAGTTTGGTCAAAATGTTTGACCCATCTGACTAGGATGTCAAACCCATGATGCATATTTTCGACACACAATGGTCGAAACATTAAACCGACCTAAGTTAATGTTTTGACCAAGTTTGGTCAAAATGTTTGACCCATCCGACCAGGATGTCAAACCCACGACGCATGTTTTCGACACATAATGGTCAAAACATTAAAATGGCCTAAGTTAATGTTTCGACCAAGTTTGGTTGAAATTTTTGACCCATCCGACCAGGATGCCAAACCCATGACGTAAGATTTTGACATAGAATGGTCAAAATGTAAACCAACATAAGTTTATGTTTTGACCAAGGGATGTCAAAATTTTGACCAATATTGAATTTAAAAAAAAAAATTTGAAACCAAATAGCCTTAGTTTTTATACTCGGGTTCAATAGAAGATGGACCAATAACAAATTGCTTTATTCTCTCTAACAAACTAGCACTTGCACCTTCCGGGTGCAAGGGCTTAGCCGATTTTGTGTGAAGCACTATTATTGGACAACACATCTAAACTCTAGTCTAAACAGTAAAGATTCTACATGATTCATAGAACACTGTATCTATAAGAAAGATTTCCAAAAAAGAAATAGAGTACAGACCTTAATCCATGAACTCAAAAACATCCAATTTTGATTTTATTTTCATAAATGATATTCAATACAGTAAAATTGATTTGTTCTCAAATATTAGCAACTTCAAATATTCACAAACTGGACAAGCTAAATATTTTGAAAAGATAACAATTTCGCTCATCAAGATATCCATTTGGGTGAAGGGAAACTTCAAATATTCACAAACTGGACAAGCTAAATATTTTGAAAAGATAACAATTTCGCTCATCAAGATATCCATTTGGGTGAAGGGAAACTTCAAATATTCACAACTTGACAAACTAAAGATTTTGAAAAGATAACAATTCTGCTCATCAAGATATCCATTTGGGTGCTCTGGACCTTCACCCATATTTACATAATAAATATGATGGTTTTCATCTCTCCTCTTCACATTAGAACTATCCATCTTGAAGTTGTTTAATCATGACATTAGGAGACTTTCATATAGCTTGAATGAAGTTTTATTTTAAGCAGCATTAAGTTACTTCAATTGGTATGAACACCATATTGTTGTACAGATATTATTGTCATTCTAATATGGTTCAGTTTACTGATAAATTTTGTCAAATATTTCACAGGCCATGTTTGTGCATGTTTCACGGCTACAATTTGGAAGTAGTACCATATGCAAAGCTCATTTATTTTAGGAAATATGGAGAAGGTGTGACTTGTCTTAGTAGAGATTTTATGGTATGTAGTGTTACTAAATCCCAATCTACAATTTGGTGTTTCTTATTTTCTATGGCATGTCCTGCAAAGGCAACATTTCTATAAGCAAATTCCACTTCGGTAATCTTGAGGCATACCTTAGCAAATGATTAAAACTAACTGTTTGAACCAATTGCTCAAATATAGGTAGGGCTCTTGATAAACTAGCCTAATATATGGCAGAAAAAGCTAGCTGAGGGACATGACTACTACGACCGTCAACAATCCCATTCCTATGCATTTGCCCATGATTATTGAATTTTTCCCTTTATCAAGATCACAGTTTTATATGATTTTAGTAAACTTTTATTCAAGAACAAAGGATGATCGATGATCAATGATCAATCCAGACAAACAAAAAACCCAAGAATGAAAAACAAAGCTTGAGGATTATACGATTTAGGGCACTTTCACCTTTCAAGGATGCATTTTTTTCATCATATGTTAATGTTGTGATCCCCAAGAAAAGAAAGCCAACAACTAATTTGTCATCAATCTAATGTTCATGTGTCCTATAAGTAATAAAAATTTAAATTCTAACATTAACATTTGTCAATGTTACACTTCGATTCAGATTGTCAATGTTATATACTTTCTGTCATATATTTGTGTATCTTTTCCATTCATTTGTAGAGAAGATTACCCAAAATCATTTTCGAAGACGTTTGCCTATATACAAATGAGTGATTTATCTAATGCCTTGATATGAATAAGAAATAAAGAAATCAAGCACTCAGACATGTTTAATCTTCAGTAGCCAGACAGAGGGTTTACTGATCACTATGCAACTAATCATTTAAAAGAAAAACATAAATTTACAAAGTTCTTAGTCACTTTGAAATAGGAGCATCCAAATATACAAATGAAGAAACCTAAATGTTACATTAATTGAGCTGACACAACTCCAATTCATGCTTGCAGTGAGTATGATAGCAGACATATTGCAAAATTTACCCTTGATCCAACCAAAATGCCATGGATATGCACTGTTAAATTTTCTCCTCGCCAATTTGAATTTCTCTCATGGGCAATTTTTTAAGTTTAATTTACCATACTTTTTCTCCTGACTCCTACTCTCAAACACTTAACTTGATATCAGAGAGATGTGTTTATACACAAAATGGTATTTTGTTATATTGAGCATCTTTCATTGAATATCAAAGTTAACTATGTAAAGGATATTACAAAGTCATTGCATCAAAGAAGAACAAATGTTTAAATGGCCTTTTCTTGATCTGAAAACAATTTACAAATATTTACTAGTTGTTTGAATGTCATCATAATGATCTGCTTGAGCTATCCGGTCACAAATAAGTAGTCAACAAAGGACATATTTTGTCTATTACAACCAAGGAAAACTCACAGAGCTTTCAATACTTTTCAATGTGGATGAAAAAATTCATTGTCAAACCTGAGAATTGCTAACGGGTATAGGCTCAGCTCAGCAAATACAGTTTACGTCAGCCACCATATGGGGTCAAACATAAGAAGGCAACAGTTTCAGTAAATCTTTCATCTTCACAGTTTTAAGGAGTAAATGCACTACTGATCCACCATCTCAAGAGGTAGTATTTAGAAGACCTTTTCTTTATCCTTCCTATGTATGCTAACAGTTTTCAGAGACCACCTTGGAGGATAATAAATATTTCACCTATTCATCTATAGAAGCAAATGAAAATGTGAGATACATGTGCCTATGCTAGTATTTAAAATCTAAAAGTAAAAGTTCATTAACGAGTTTCTTCCCAATCTTGTAAAGCATAATAATATAATTAGATTCTTTATTCTATTTTGATAGTTTTATATCTGGGCTTGTTTTATATTGCTAGCTTATGATTAGTGATCTAACCATACTGCACTACTATTTTCTTTTTATGGTTGTGCACCCTTTATTTTGCTCATAAACTTATGTTTTCTGTCCTTTATTACTCAACTCACTCTTACTATCTCTAAATTCACCGAAAACATTCCCACCATCTGCTCCACTTATTGAAATTACTTTTAGTTTTTTTCATATTCTCTAGTTCTTGCAGGATGTGTAGGGTTATAACCATGCCCAGATATATTCCTATGTTATGGCAATATTTAAGAGTTATTTTGAACATTTAATTTTGAATAGAATATAATAATTCCATTGAATTCCCATCAGATTGAACAATAGAGAAAGCTTTCATTATTTTAACATTCTAAATATAGTTATTTAGCATAATAGACAAGACATGGAAACTGTTTGGAAAAATGCTTAAAAGAAATGTAATGTCATGACTGTCGGATATGCACAAAGTGGATTTTTTCACAAGTCAAGAAACATTCAAGCAATTGCAATCACACTTTCCAACATCCTCCCTATCTATGCCAAAAAAGGATTTTGTGAATAAGGTATGGATATCCTTCAAAGAATAATGAAATTGAAACAATTAGTTCTTTCACAAAATACCAAATTATAGAAGCAAATTTTGTGGAGAGAAATCAGAGCAAGAGAAAGGAGTGTTGTGAAGCAGCAGGCAGCTCAGATGAAGAAAGAACCATGCAGTTCTAGACAGAGCAGTGATAGTGTGTAGCTCCAAATAACCAAAGAAAGACTTTCCTAATAAATTTAAGTAATCTAGTAATTACAGAGGTGTTTGGAGACAAATAAACCATTTTATCAATCACAAAGTAAAATCAATTGCAAAAATTTCATTTTTAGATTACTATTGTTGCAATTGCAAATAGCAAGTATAAAGACAAAAATCAAACATACATGTGAAGACGGGATAAGCATTGTAAGCCTACATATTCTATTTTCAATGGGTCTGGGAAAAAATGGAAAATACAATTCGAACAACCTTCAAGAAAAAAAACTTAGGAATAAAATGCTTAACAAACCTCAATCAAAAATTGTAAAAGCCTTTTTCTTGAAGTCCTACATGTGCAAACAAATAAATACCATCAATTTCACTTTCATCGAAAATAGACAGTTTTAAGTACACCCAAATCTTAGGGTTTTAATAAAACCTTCTTTGATTCAATTTTTAAAATGGAAGTGATATTCTTCTGTGACCACTACATACATCCTTTATATAGCAACTTATGTCGGCAGTCCTCTACTTACTCCTACTAGCAGTAAATCCCTAGGCTTATCTCTTACCCCAAGCTATCTTCGCAAGACACGGCAAGAAAAAATGCATTGAAGGGAAACAACACAGTGTTGTAAAACTCATGAACAAGCAACAAACATAAGCAGCACCGTGTCATCAATTTCGTGGGTGGCATATCCTCGGCAAGCAACTGTGTGGTCATGTTCCCTGGAAAAAAGAGACCTATTTGGCGATCAAAAAAGTCTGACATCTGAACAGGTGAATTCATCTGAAGTGACAATTTATAGGCAAAGGATGTTGCAAGGGGAATAGCCTAATTGGCTAACAATTCTTGAACTAAGTGAGAAGCTATAATTTTAAGTAGACTTGCGATCCAAAGAATTACTTACACAATCTGAATTTGTGTAGTCCACCGAGTTGAAATCAATGCTCGTTGTGTAGTGAATCCCAAAATTTTGAGTACCTTGATTGTAGTAGAGAATTGCTTGGCTAATTTCTATTGAAACCCATGGGGCCTGCACATGAATCGAGAGACCATGCCCACAACATCTGAAATGTCAATCCTTGTGAGTCAAATAGATGAGATCCTCAATAAGTTGTTGCTGAAAAGTACCAACAACAATAGTTGTTGATCTGATTTATTTCTTGATTGTCGGTACTTTGCAACAACAACTTGTTGGGGATCTCATCTATTAATCTCTATGCAACCTCCAACATTAATCTCCCCAATTTCTTCAAAAAGCCCTAGGCAGGGGAGAAACTATGGAGAAACCATGCCAACTGGATGGGATTCGTGGCCATGGCAGAGGATGAGAAAGAAATAAAGAGACTCGGGAGATACAAATTTGTCATCAAAAAGTACAAGGGAGAAAATATTAGCATAAAAATCACGGGCCACAGCTTAGGTAGCATGCTCATAATGTTGAGTGTGTATGACATTGTGTTCAATGAATATTTTCAATTAGTCACAGAATGGATCAAAAAGCTGCTGTGGAGTTATTCCCATGTGCCTGGGTGCCCTGTGGATGCCTGCCATAACCTCATCCCAAGCATCTAGATGCATGTGGATGCCTCTGGGAGGCATTTCCATGCATCTAGATGATTGGGATGAGCTTCTAGCAGGTACCCACAGGGCATTAGCTTCCGCTCCCGCTCCCACCCGCATCTGCTCCCCCATCTATCCCTATCCTGGACACATCAGTATCTTAGCTCAAAACACAAGGGAGCATAGCTTTCAATCCTATCAATCTTTCCAAATGTGCTTGAAATTCTTACATCATCTTCCAATTATTTAGATATTTTAACTATAAAAGCCATAGGTATCTCCGTACGGTGAAAAATATAGAAAATTTATTTTACCCCTCTTTCCCGATGTTTAAGTGCATGTAGGTTTCTGTATATAGTTAATGTTTCTTGGGATTATAAGAGTATAGATGGATATATCCACTATGTTTTACTTTTCATTTCACTTTTTCCATTCTCACATATTGGCTAAATGTAATTTACCTTTTGCACACATGCTTCCAACCTAAGTTGCA
>MU223269.1:286306-298921 GCA_018584345.1 Thuja plicata
AATTTAATTATTCAGATAATTGAGAAAAAGCAATTATGAGGTCATATTTATTTAATTAATTGGATAATCTCTCAAAAATATTTCTTCTGTTCAGAATTGGAAACTTCTCTTTAATTATGCTTTAAAGGGAGAGAAAACAATTAAATTCAAATAAAACAATCAGAGAAAGAAAACAGTTAAAGCATAAAGAAAACAATTTATTGTATTCTTTTGAATAAAGCTTTCTATTTAAACTGGCTTTTCTATCTGTTTTATTTCAAAGAGGAAAGTTTCTATTCTGATCATCTCCGAGTCTAAAAAAGAACTCTCATTCCTCATTCAAAACCCCCATTCATTTTATGCATTGTTAGAATACTGAATTATTGCCACATTTCTTGATAATATCATATAGAATAATTTCATCTTGCAATAGAATAGTTTCAATTTCTTGAATAATTGCATTGAAATCATGTCTTAGACTAAGCTTACATCTTTCAATTCTTAGAATAATCTTGCATTCTATTGCATTCATGGAGAAAAATCCTTCATTCCTAGATTGGTCTATGGTTGTGAGACTCTCGTTTTGAGAGCTATTTTGAAAACCCCATCTGGATAGAAGGCAACAGGTTAAATCATGTAGGTAGATAGGATGAATAATTTCATATTCAGTCTTGTGTGTATCTGGTGAAGAAGGACTGTGTTGAAGTGTATGGTGAGTTAACAAGGCCAAATTTACCACATACATTTCTGGTGCCCATCGTGGGGTAGGTACATTCTATTTTGGCCTCATTTCATTTCATTTTTTTCACATTTTTTTGCATTCTGTCCATACTTCTGTATAACTCTATTATAATTTTGCATGAACTTTTTTAGCATCTCGCGCAAACTTTCTAGTTCTTCGCGTGGCTCTCTGCACTTCTTCATGTGATCTAGTATACATTATCACGTGAAATTACATACCAGAGCTTTTATTTCAATATTTTCTTGTCTCAGTTTTCTAACCATCTGCTCTTTCTTGACATCTGTGTTTCTCTAATTTTATCTTTTGAAATAGCTTAACAGTGGTTTACAGGACGCTGAGATAAAGAAAAGCCATTATAAACTTCTAACATGTTTATTGCAGGACGTTGATATGAAGAAAGGCATTACAAACTACTAATGGGTTTATTGTAGGATGTTTGTCGAAGACCATGCGTGTTTTCACAACTTCTTATATCTATTTTTAGTAGTTAAAACACACTTCAGTTGGTGCTTAAAATGAATCATTGTGTTGCGTGATTGAAGTGTTTTTTAGATTGTAATCTTAAGAACTACATGAATGTATCCTCTCCCCTTGTCTTTATGGATCTTGGGTGTAAGAGAAATTCATGTGTTTCTTCTAGAGTGGCTACCTCCCGAGAGCTTTAGCAGAGTCGATGAGAGTGGATGCCCAACCGGTAACAGGCTAAAGCCAAGCCCTTCCAAACTGGTATACAAAAAATTCTATTGTGATTAATGTCACAATAGAAAGGTGTGAATTCATTGTGGCAACCAAAATCTCATCCAGTACCCTAGTGGTGCGTTAAAGTCCTGACATTGTTAAGGTGAAAGCCTTGCTTTGAAAGGATTGGGAGAGCCCCCTTTATTGGGAAAATGACTTGATCACAACCACCTGAATAGATGTCCTTACTACAAACTATTTTTCTAGTTTCCAAAAACCCTCTATCTGTTGGCGTGGAATGTCAGAGACTGACTAAGACGCCCCACATTTTTATGGCTTTTAGTAGAGATAACAGCCCTTTGGGAAGCAATTCGTTTGGGGTTCAAAGCTTGGTGTGCCTGAGAAGTGAGTGCATATGTAAGGAGGAGCCCGTGCCTCCAAGCTTCTAAGTTTTCTATTAAGAGTAAACGTAGCTAAACTTCAGTTCAAGTGGGGATTCAATAGATATTGTCCTGGCTATCCTAGGATTGTGATGTTCTTGTTCTGGTACTACAAACATTCTATTTAATGTGTTTTGCGTGGGTGTATCATTTGAACAATCAAAACTATCATCAAAACACACAAACTGTCAATCTTGAACATGTCCAAAATAGTCTGTAACTTGAACTATCTATCGAAAAACAACATGATTTTATCTTGGGAAATGCAAAATGGTCTCAACTGCTTGATTCTATAAACATTCTTTTTTCAACATTTGCATAGTTCGGTGTGACATTTCCCAATCTTTGCATCATTCGCTGGGAATCTTTGCGCAATATGTAGTAAATTGTCGCGTGACATTTGGCAATAGTTCCATTGTTCTATCATCTTTTTCATCTACTAATCTAGTGTCATTCTTCACGCAATACTGCAAAGTTTTGCGCAGGTCGGTGAGAATCTTCGTGCGAATCTGGAGTCTTTTGTCCAAAACAATAAGGTAATTTATGTCAATCAAGTGTACTTCTGTCAAATCTGGTCTCTGATATGGGTCTATTTTTCTGCCATCCATCTTCACACAGTCTGAAACATGGTTTCTTGGGTTGAGGACTATGTGATTCTTGCTTAAACTGGTCTCGTCTCATGTCTTTTTGATCTCTTTCATCTGTGTTGTCATACCTTGTGTCACAATAGTCATCTCTTGGCTATTGTAGCCTCATCTCTGATGATTTGCACCAAGGATACTTCACCTTTTGGCACGTTCTATGCAATTACTTTGAGACAGTTTCAAGTTTGGTCCTAGTTCACATTCCTTGTTCAAACTTTGTCTATGACTGTCACAACTCAAAGTGGCAAAACATTTCCTTCAATCAATCAAGACAAATCTATACTTTCCACACCATTACCGGCTACATATAGTGAGGAATCATCTTGATATCCTTCCCCAGTATGTCAACCTTGCAATAAATAGTCATTTCCAGTAGATCTTAGTTGGGTTCAAAATCCTTTGTTCCAAGAAGACCCAAATTCAGAGAACACTCAATCTTTTCATACCGAGTCTTTACACCTTGAATCCTTGCATTTTGGCAAGATGGCAAATCATAACCAATCAGGTGGTGATTTTAGCAGAACTGACCTCTTTAAAACATGGGATAAGTCCCATTCTCAAGACCCCCCTAATGATATAGAAGTAGAAATCACTCAAGAAGACATTGCACAAGCTTGTGCTAACAAATATATTTGTAGAATGATGGGAGTCCTCCTAGCTAAGGAGAAAGAGAAATACATTCTTGAACTAGCCAATTAAGGGGCTAAGTTACCTTCCAATTATGCTGCAGAAACACTTGTTGAGAAAGAGGAGGAAACTGAAAACTCCCACTTGTGAAAAGAAATGCAAACTATGCAAGAGAAACTCTCTCAACTCTTGAAAGAGAAAGACAAACCTATCACACAATTCACGTTGGAAAGCATCTATCCTTTCCCATTTGACAAAGATCTTTGCATGCCTCCTTTTCCCAAAGGAGTTGAACTTCCTAAATATGACAAATACTTGGGTACATCTGACCCTCAAGACCATTTGAGAGAGTTTGGTGCTCTTTCCATGGAATTCATACATGGTACAACCTATCTCATGCATCTTTTCCCATGTAGTTTGGGAGGGTCAGCTATGGAATGGTTCTCTAGATTACCAACTGGCATCAAAACTTTTGACAAAATTGCCAATTTATTTCTACAACACTATTCTCGCAACATCCAACATCTGGTTCATATCCAATATCTTTTCAACTTGAAACAAAATCATGGGGAATCCTTCTTGACATTTCTCCAAAGATGGAGACAACTCTATACATGATATTCTCGCAAGATACTTGAATCCAAAAAGTTGGACATATTTCTCGATAATCTTCTCCCCAACTTTGGGTATCAAGTATAGCTCCAAGGTCCTCTAACCTTTAATGACATGATTAAATAAGTTGTAAGAATTGAGACATTTATGATCAAGAAAGGAGAATTCACCTTACACAAGGAAAATAAACAAGGGTCTTCCTCTTCAAGCAAAGATAAACCCAAATTTCCCAACAAGAACCAAAATGTTGTGAATGATGGCGTTGTAGAAAATGTGACTCCTAAGCCTTCCAAGGCTGCCTTTAATCTCACTACCACAATGCAAGCAGCCAAAGCCACTGAATATGCTATGGCAGAATCCAAACCAAGTACTTCATGATTTTCTGGACCTAAACCTTGGGCTCCTAGACCCAAGCGTGACTTCACTCCTTTAGGAGAACCCCTTGAGGCAGTTTACAAGACTCTTGTGGACAACAATTTACTCACTCCATTGGATAATTCATGACCTTATGACTCGCAACCAAGACCCTCTTGGTGGAATGAGTCCACTTATTGTGATTTTCACCAAAAAAAAGGTCATAAAATGGCCACTTGTCTTAAATTGTGACATAAAATCCAGGATCTCATTGATAGTGAGGTTATTGCTATAGGAGGTCACAACAAAAATTTTGATCACCAAGCTTTCAAAGATCCATTTCCTCCTCATGGAAAAGGTGAATTATCTAAAGGCAAAAATATTGATGCTAAGGTCAACTATACATACACCAATAATGACAATGTCATTAATATGGTTGAACTTGTTGATGTTGAATATTGTAATGTCATCATTCTCAAGGGAAGGGAAGATACTTCCAAGTCTAAAACACCCTTCATTTTTTGAGGGTCTACGCCTCAGTCTTCTAAACAAGAGTAATCTCAAGTTAGCGCTAATGTTGTTACTCTATCTCACGCTAAAATCATCCTCAAAGGTCCTGAGCCTTCTATATCTATATCAACTCAGCCTTCAGACAAAGCTAAGGTTGATTCTGCTAATAAGAATCCAAAAGTGGGTTCCTCATCTAATGTTTCCAATTATAGCATTCTCGATCAATTGCAACGTACTAATGCTTAGATAACTATTTTTGAGCTCCTAAAAATCTCGGACAAAGCCCTCACTGAGGCAAATGTCCCAAAAGATCTTGATCTCGACCGATTTAAATCCATGGTAGGTCACTTGAACTCCTCACATTACTTGTCTTTCTCTGAGGAAGATGACCATTCTTTGAGTCACCCGCATAATAACCCTCTGCACATTGAAGTCGTGATTGGTTCAAAGCGTGTTCATCATGTTCTCATAGATAACGGCGCTGGCCTAAATATTTTCTCTGCTAGTTTCCTTATTCAGTTAGGCTATGGCGAAGATTGTATTGATGCTCGCAAAAAGATTACTATTAAGGCCTATGATGAGGAAGAATGTAAATCTAAGGGACTAGTCATGTTGCCAATTAGAGTTGGTCCTATTGAACGAGATGTTATCTGTCAAGTGCTTAACATCCCTTTGGCATACAATATTGTGTTAGGAAGGATATGGATCCATGAAATGCAGGCTGTCCCTTCCACATACCATCAGTGCATTAAATTCCCATTCTAGGGATCTAAAGTGACTATACCTGCTAATACACACTATGATTGAAATGCCCTCACAAAATCTGTTGACATCTTTGTGCCTACCAACAGAGAATCTATTGAACTCCTTGAGAATAAATTAAAAGAAATGGAAAAGAGTTTGACACTCAAAGAAACTGATATGGGAGGATATTGGATTGAACCTGTGCTGTCTATTACATTTTTGCCTTTGTCTCCACATTCCTTTGGGAGACCTTCTAAGAGCACTAAACCTTCTACGGTTCCTCCTCCAACAAAGTATGGCGGTACCTTTGTACAAGCCATAGCACCATTAGAAGAAGAAGCTGAAGATAGAGCTATAAAAGCTTGGATCTATAAAGGAGAAGACAATTCTGAACAAACCACTCCTTACGACATCAACCTGAGCAATATGGCAAAGGTTTATCTATTATGCAACGTTTTGGTTATAAAGGAAATGGTCCCATAGGTGCAAATCATAAGGGATTGATTGCACCACTTGAAGCTATTGGTCGTAGAACATGTGACTCTACAGGTATAGGCTTCCAGAAACTCACATTTCAACTGGGAATAAACAAGTTTGTACATCGAGAAGATAAACAACCAACACCTGAAGAAACACCTAAAACTGAAGAACCTAAAGACAGCTCTGATGAGGATACTTTTCCTTACCCTATTCCTCCAGACCTGGTAGCATTCTTTGCTGAGCCAGATAACTTTATACCATGTGTCAGTATAGTAGACACTGATAGTGATTCTGATACCACCACTTCACTTTCTCCATTAACTTATGAGAAGTGGAAAGAAATATATACTCTAAATCCAAGTCATCAAGGTGACTTATATATACCACCACACTTTCAAGAACAGTTTGACCAAGAATTCCAGTCACTTCTCATTACACAAGAGGCAGTTGATGCTACAAACACTAATGAGGTACCTAGGCCAAAATGTGCTCATCTAACCATAGCAGAGGTTGTAGGTAGAACCCCTCCCAACTGGGGACAAAGGGTTGATTTCACTCATGTTCTTAACATGACACCTAATGATGAAATAGACTCCCATGAATATGAGTTTGACAGCTTGTCATATGCCACTTCTAATAGAGATATAGATACTGCTAGCGCATATGAAAACCTTCTCAAAGTAGGTGAATGGTCTAGTGTAGGGTCACATGAGTCCAACTCCCTAGATGTTAACATGTCATCTACTACGGTCGCTAGGAATCAAAGGAATTTAACTATACCTCTGGATGAGATCGCTTTAGGTCTCGACTTGCTTGTCCATGCCTTTGATGATTATACCATGAATGCACTTGAACCTGTCACTTCTCTTTCACTTCGCCATCCTGAGCTTATAGACTAGAACTCTACATCCCCATCTAATGAAGTCCTTACATTCCAGAACAATTAGGCTCTTGCCTGTTACCTATACGCTGTCGAACCTGTAACGTCTTCCACTAGCGAAGCAAGTGTCAACATGATTGAGGCTGACATCAAGTATCTTAGTCACAAAATCAAAAGAAGAAAAAATAGTCGCTCTAATGGTGAAAACCACATAGTGGTAGTATCAGAGCCTAAAAAATTCAAAATAAAAGATGTATCTAAGGGTGAAAACCTCTCCAAGGTACCCAAGGATGAGATACTTCATGCGCTTCCGAGTCATTTTCAGAAGAGATCATCTGTGCTTATTGAACCAGCTCAACCTATCAACTTGGGTACAGAGGTAGAACCTCAGATCATTCACTTGGAACAATCACTATCAGAGGCAGAAAGAGAGGAATTCACTACATTCTTCAAAATTAAAAAGATAAACTTTGCATGGAAATATTTAGATATGTTAGGATTAGACCCTAATCTAATCATGCACCATTTGTCCATTGCACCAGGTGTCTAGCTCGTCAAGTAGAACCTTTGCAAAATGCATCTGCATGTAGCTCTACTTGTCAAAGCTGAATTAGAGAAACTTTTTAAGGTAGTGTTTATCAGAGTAATTGATTATGCAAAGTGGATCTCTAATATTGTTCCAGTATCAAAACTTGATAAATCTATACGATTCTGCACAGACTTCAGAGACTTGAATTTGGCATGTCCTAAGGATGATTTTCCATTGCCTAATATTGATATGATCATAGATATGATAGTAGGGTATGAAATGTACTCACTAATGGATGGTTTCTCTGGCTATAACAAGATAAAAATTTCTCCAGAGGACCAAGAGAAAACTACTTTCACATGTGCCTAGGGCACCTTCTTTTGGAATGTCATGCCCTTTGGACTCAAAAATGTCGGTGCTACATATTAGAGAACTGTCACCACCATATTTCATGACATGATGCATAAAACAATGGAAGATTATGTGGATGACACTTTAGCTAAGAGCATGCACCAAAAGAAGCATCTTGCCAATCTAGGTCCTATACTAGATTGTATGGAACAATTTAGTCTGAGGCTCAATCCTAAGAAATGTGCATTTGGCGTAACATCTAGAAAATTTCTTGGCTATATCATCTCTGCCAAAGGCATTGAAGTGGATCCTGAAAAAGTACAAGCTATCATGGAAATGCCGCCACCGAAAAATATCAGACAAATGAGAGGACTTCAAGGCCGACTGTAGTCTATCCAGAGTTTTATCTCTCAACTGGCGGACAAGTTACAACCATTCACCAAGACTTTGCACAAGGGTGTGGCTTATCAATGGAACAAAGAATGTGATGAAGGGTTCACACAAATCAAACAGTATCTTGCGAACCTACCAATCTTGATGCCTCCTATTCATGGGAAGCCACTTATACTTTACATTTCTTCTATGGATACATCACTGGGTATCCTCTTGGCTCAAGAAGATCATCACAACAAGGAGAGGGCTATCTATTACATTAGTAGAACTCTGGTCTCATATGAAACAAAATCTTTTGCTATAGAGAAAGCTTTTCTTGCAGTAGTATTTGCTTCACAAAAACTACGGCACTATATGCTGGCTCATACTACACGTCTAATTGCTAAAATTGATCCGCTAAAATACTTGCTCAGTAAAGCTATCCTCACAGGTAGACTAGCTAAATGGGTCATGCTTCTCAATGAATTTCATATTGAATATGTTGAAAGGAAAGCCATTAAGGGACAGGAAATAGAAGATCAATTGGCAGAAGCACCTCTAGTAGATCATCAACCATTGCACATTGAATTTCCAGATGAGTCCATATTACTTCTCACACATCGATCATGGAATATGTTTTTTGATGGTTCATTTACCCAACAGGGGTCAGGTGCTGGGATACCGTTCATTACACCTCAAAGGTACTCTTTACCAAAAGCATATAAGATGTTGTTTCCTTGTACAAACAACATTGCTAAGTATGAAGCCCTAATCAATGGTATGAAGATCACCCTTGAGTGGCGAGTAGATGAACTCAATGTTCTTGGAGATTCACAGTTAGTCATCAATCAAGTCAATGATATCTATCAGACAAGGGATGACAATTTGGTTCCTTATAAACTGTTGGTTGATGACCTCAAAAATTATATTACTCACATCACATTTCAATAGGTTCCAAGGGCTGATAATAAAGAAACAAATGCCATGGCTACTCTTGCCTCCATGCTACAGATGCCTGAAAATGATTTTCAACATGAATTCCTAGTGGAGACGTTATGCTACCCAGCCTATGACTCCCCTGATTCCCAGATGATCTGTTCCATCATTTGACATGACTCATCTCGCTACCATCATATCTTTTCCTACCTTCATGACCAGATTGTTCTGGACACTTACTCCTGGAATGAGAAACGTCACTTAATCCGCAGTGCTTCACGGTTTGTCATCATAGCTAATGACTTGTATAGATGTGGTCTAGATAGTACCCTCCTTAGGTGTTTAGAACCTGATGAGTCCAAACGTGCATTAGTAGAGGTGCATGAAGGCATCTATGGGTCCCACTCTAATAGCCTAACATTGGCCCGTAAACTTATTAGAGCTAGTTACTATTGGCTGGATATGGGAAAAGAAGCTACACAGTTTGCCAAGTCTTGCAAACAATGTCAACTACATGGTAATCTGATTCACACTCCAGCCAAGGAGCTTATTCCATTCATTACTTTCTAGCCATTTCAACAATGGGCCTTTGACTTAGTGGGTCAGATTTATCCCTCGTCCTCCAATGGACATAAATTCATAATTACAGCTACAAACTATTTTATCAAGTGGGTGGAGGTAGTCCCTCTCACCGTTGCCAATTACAAATCAATAGCTATGTTCAGTCTCAACTACATCATCTGCAGGCATGGTGTACCCTCAGCAATAATCATTGATAATGGAGGACAATTCAAAAACAAGGATTTGACAGAGCTATGCTCTAATTTTAAAATTACTCAACATTGGTCTTCCATCTATTATCATTAGGGTAATGGATAGGTGGAAGCATCCAACAAGACAATCCTTAAAATCCTGCATCGCACAGTACACAAGTCTGGGTGAGATTGGCATCTTCAAATCAATCTAGCTTGCTGGGCATACAGGAAAAGCACAAGAACACCAACAGGGGCTACACCCTATGCTTTGGTTTGTGGATCAGATGTTGTGTTACCAATTGAGGTTGAGATTCCTTCTCTGCAAGTCTCCCTGAAAGGCATCATTACTAATGAAGATAATAGAATATCTCAGCTACAAGAGCTAGAACTACTTGATGAACATCGACGACTGGAATTCTATCACCTTAGAGCATACCAGAAAAGGATGTCCAAGAGCTATAACAAGAAGGTTAGACCAAGGGATTTCCAAGTGGGTGACCTCGTTCTGAGGGAGAACCCTAAGAATCAACAACATCTGATCTAGAAAGGGAAGTTTGAACCAAACTAGCTTGGTCCATATATTGTTACTGCAGTGTTTGGGTCTGGTACCTATCAACTCTCTACTACTAAAGGAGAACAACTCAAAGAGCCCATCAATACTCTTCATCTAAAATGGTTCTACAGCTGAGACATCTTCAGTGTGCTCATGTATATACTAAAGTCCTAAAAACAAATCCTAAAAATATGAAAAAGTCCTGAAAAAATGATCATCTTAGTGAAAACCTAGCGATAGGCGCTTCGATGTATCTCCAAAAAAACCATATATTCCAAAAAATTAAAAAAAATTAAAAATTGAAAAATACAAAAAATGAAAAAAAAAATGAAAAAAAGGTGCCATTGATGAAAACCTGGCAAACAGGCGTCATGGTAGCAAAAAAAGAATTTCTACCAAGAAGATGAAAACCTGGTAAATAGGCGCCTCCTATTCCACATTACTATATCTATCGCAGCACCACTTGGCTTGACACATTTGCTTTCCTATTTTCCTACTAACATTTTCTTTCCATTTGTTTTTAGTTCTCGTCAAGACACCAACTCACATGGACTGAAATTGGTTATACTCTCAAAGACAACCCTCCTGATCTAGGGGGCACTATCTTATTTTCTTTTTGGATCTACGTCGTGATAGTCACCAGTGGTTCTCACTACGTCTTCCTACTATCACCTAGCTTTTACTGAATGGTCTCTTCTTGAGAATCTCCCTGACATCAGTCACCAGTGGTTCTCACTGCGTCTACCTATTGATGTCTAGCTAGTTCTATGATCTCTTCACTTGAGCCTTTCTCTCACGTTAGTCACCAGTGGTTTTCACTACGTCTGACTATTGTTGTTGTGCTATTGATATTTCTCACATTCATTACAGTTTGAGTTATGATCAAACTCTTTATCTATTGATACTCAGTCTTGACATTTCATTGCTTTAGCTTGTACATAGCTTTTGGTCACTTTCGTGATACTCTGGTTCATTTGCGAACCCTCCTGACTTGACATTGATTCAATGCCATATTCTTGGGAACACTCACATCTGGTTTTTCCTCACAACATACGTCAAGTGAGTCATCGTTACTTGGGGGAACGGGTCTCCCTTTTGATCACATCTTTGATTTACACCTAAGTTTGTAATCTTATCACTTCTAAAGGACAACTCGCTACTGACACAAACTGGTGTTTTTCAACACCACCATTAACAGTGTTTTTTAACACTATCTTTTGACACATCTGTGTTTTTAACACACATCAGATATCTCAAATGTAAACATCTATCGATAACAATCAAACACAATGCATGCACAAGCACAATGGTGTTTTTCAACACCTCTAAACATGAACATATTTGCAAACTTTGAAACTGGCTGAGCTGTGCTTGAATATTTCTTCGTATGCTATCTATTCTCATGGATTTCATTGACATTTTCTTTCTCTACTGCTTGTTGGTGTAGTCCCAATGATCCGACAATGTCAAATAAATAAGGTGTATGTGATAAGAGCTCCCGCACTAAGGTGGAACAACCTCACATCCCTCGATCTTGTTAATTTGTACACCATGGTGAGGTCGGTACTATCTCCTTGCCTGTTATTTCTCTATTTGTTAGTGTTTTTTTTTTTATTGATCTATTTGTTTACACATGATTGCAGTCATGGTTATCTTGGCTTTGAATGCCTTGATACTGGTGTACTCTTGCAACATTAACTGGAAACAATGTTCAGGTCATCTTAGATTTTATGCCCTAGTGCTTACGTTCATTTCCTACATTTTATCTGATGACAAAGTCATATTCATATCCTTATGGTTGCATTGTGGTGCCAGTAAGGGTTGTATCGACTTTGATGTTCCAAAAAAATGCTCAATGATGATAAATATACGATGGGTCTCACAACCATGTCCTAGAATTGCACTCTCATATTGCATCTAGCATAGGATTGCATCTTCATTCTAGACTTGCATTGTGGTAGTGATTCAGTGTTCTTTTCTTTGCATTCTCTTGGGTTTATACATTGAGGAGTTCTTCTTCACTATCCTGGTTTCATCATGATTGCACAAGTGTTCGGTCCTCGCTCTTGATTCTTCACATGATCTCTTGGTTAGCATTCGTCATCCTACATGAGATGTTAGTACCATATAGATATTCATATTCACAACTCATTATCATCTATACATTGCATTTACATTTCTCATCTATACATTGCATTTACATTTCTCATTTACGCATTGCATTTACATAAATCATTTACATACATACATCTTTGCATCTAAACCATACATGTGCATTTCATACATTTACACATATTCCAAATATGTTCATACATTTGCATACATTCCAAATCATCTAAACCATCTAAGCATATAGGAAACATCTCATAAAAGACAATCTGACACATGTAATGATACCAAAAGATGAGCTCATATATATATATATATAT
>MU223269.1:315407-333648 GCA_018584345.1 Thuja plicata
TTGTCCCTTCTACATACCATCAGTGCATTAAGTTCCCATTCCAAGGCTCTGAAGTGACTATACCTGCTAATACACGCTATGATTGCAATGCCCTCACAAAATCTGCTGACATCCTTGTACCTACCAATAGATAATCTATTGAAATCCTTGAGGATAAATTAAAAGAAATGGAAAAGAACTTGACTCTCAAAGAAATTGATATGGGAGGATATCAGATTGGACCTGTATTATCCATTACATCTTTGCCTTTATCTCCCCGTTCTTTTGGGAGACCTTTTGAAAACACTAAACCTTCTACGGTTTCTCCTCCAACAAAGTATGGTGGTACCTTTGTACAAGCCACGGTACCATTAGAAGAAGCTGAAATAGAGCTATCAAAGCTTGGATCTATAAAGGAGAAGACAACTCTGAAAATACTCCTCCTTATGACATAAAACCTGAGCAATATGGCAAAGGTTTATCTATTATGCAACATTTTGGCTATAAAGGAGATGGTCCCATAGGTGCAAATCATAATGGATTGATTGCACCACATGAAGCTATTGGTCGCAGAACACGTGACTCTACGGGTATAGGCTTCCAGAAACTCACATTCCAATTGGGAATAAAGAATTTTGTACCTCAAGAAGATAAGAAACCAACATCTAAGGAAACACCTCAAGTTGCAGAACCTGAAGATAGCTCTGATGAGGATACTTTTCCTTATACTATTCCACCAAACCTGGCAGCATTCTTTGCTGAACCAAATAACTTTGTACCACGTGTCAGTACTGTAGATACTGACAGCGATTCTGACACCACCACTTCAATTGCTCCATTAACTTATGAAGAGTGGAAAGACATATATACTTTGAACCCTAGTCATTATAGTGATTTATTCATACCACCACACTTTCAAGAATATTTTGATCAGGAATTCCAGTCACTTCTCCTTACACAAGAGGCTAGTGATGATACAAACACTACTGAGGTACCTAGGTCAACAGGTACTCATTTGACCATAGCAAAAGTTCTAGGTAGAACTCATCCCAACTGGGGACAAAGAGTTGATTTTACTCACGTTCTTGACATGAGACCTAATGATGAAATGAACTCCCATGAATATGAGTTTGACAGCTTGTCATATGCCACTTCTGATAGAGATATAGATACAGCAAATGCATATGAAAACCTTCTCAAAGTAGGTGAATGTTCTAGTGTAGGGTCACATGAGTCTGAATCCCTAGGTGTTGACATGTTGTCTACTATGGACATTAGGAATCAAAGGAATTTGACTATACCTTTGGATGAGATCACTTTGGGTCTCAACTTGCTTGTCCATTCCTTTGATGATTATACCGTGAATGCACTTGAACCTGTCACTCCTCTTTCACTTTGTCATCTTGAGATTATATACTAGAACTCTACCTCCCCATCTAATGAACTCCTTACATTCCAGAATGATTATGCTCTTGCCTGCTACCTAGACGCTGTCAAACCTGTAACGTATCCTACCAGCGAAGCAAGTGTCAACATGACTGAGGATGACATCAAGTATCTTAGTCACAAAATAAAAAGAAAAAATAGGCACTCTGATGGTGAAAACCACATTATGGCAGTATCAGAGCCTAAAATAGTCAAAATAAAAGACGTATCCAAAGGTGAAAACCTCTCCAAGGTGCCCGAAGATGAGATACTTATGCACTTTCAAGTCATTTTCAGGAAAGATCATTTGTTCTTATTGAACCAACTCAACCTATCAACTTGGGTACAGAGGCAGAACCTCAGATTATTCACTTGGCACAATCACTATCAGAGGCATAAAGAGAGGAATTCATCACATTCTTCAGAAAGAAAAAGATTAACTTGCTTGGAAATATTCAGATATGCCTGGATTAGACCCTAATCTAATCATGCATCATCTATCCATTGCACTAGGTGTTAAGCCCGTTAAGCAGAAGCTTTGAAAAATGCATCCACATGTAGCTCTACTGGTCAAAGTTGAATTAGAGAAATTGCTTAAGGCAGTGTTTATCAGAGTAATTGATTATGCAGAATGGATCTCTAATATTGTTCCAGTATCAAAACATGATAAATCTATAAGATTTTGTACAGACTTCAGAGACCTGAATTTGGCATGTCCAAAGGATGATTTTCCATTGCCTAATATTGACATGATTATAGATATGACAGCTGGGTATGAAATGTATTCACTACTGGATGGTTTCTCTGGTTATAACCAGATAAAAATTGTGCCAGAGGACCAAGAGAAAATAGATTTCACATCTGCCTGGGGCACCTTCTGTCAGAATGTCATGCCCTTTGGACTCAAAAATGTCGGTGCTACATATCAAAGAGAAGTTACCACCATATTTCATGACATGATGCATAAAACTATGGAAGATTACATGGATGACACTTTGGCTAAGAGCATGCACCGAAAGAAACATCTTGCCAATCTAGGTCCTATACTAGATCGTATGGAACAATTCAGTCTAAGGCTCAATCCTAAGAAATGTGCATTTGGCGTAACATCTGGTAAGTTACTTGGCTATATTATCTTTGCCAAAGGTATTTAAGTAGATCCTACAAAAGTACAAGCTATTCTGGAAATATCGCCACCTAAAAATATCAGACAAATGAGAGGACTTCAAGGCCAACTGTAGTCTATCCGGCATTTTATCTCACAACTGGTGGACAAGTCACAACCATTTACCAAGACTTTGCACAAAGGTGTGGCTTATCAGTGGAATAAAGAATGTGATGAAGGGTTCACACAAATGAAGTAGTATCTTGCGAACCCACCAATCTTGATGCCTCCCATTCATGGGAAGCCACTTATACTGTACATATCTACTACGGATACATCATTGGGTATCCTATTGGCTCAAGAAGATCAGCACAAGAAAGAAAGAGCTATCTATTACATTAGTCAAACTATAGTATCATATGAAACAAAATATTCTGCTATAGAGAAGGCATGCCTTGCAGTGGTGTTTGCTTCACAAAAATTGTGACACTATATGCTAGCTCATACTACACGTCTAATTGCTAAAATTGACCCTCTAAAATATTTACTCAGCAAAGCTACCCTCACAGGTAGACTAGCTAAATGGGTCATGCTTCTCAGTGAATTTGATATTGAATATGTTGAAAGGAAATCCATTAAGGGCCAAGCAATAGCAGATCAGTTGGCAGAAGCACCTCTAGTTGATCATCAACCATTGCACATTGAATTTCCTAATGAGTCCATATTACTTCTTACACATCGCTCATGGACTATTTTTTTTATGGTTCATTTACCCAACAGGGGTCAGGTGCTGGGATCCTATTCATTACACCTCAAAGATACTCGTTACCAAAAGCATACAAAATGTTGTTTCCTTGTACGAACAACATTGTTGAGTATGAAGCTCTCATCAACAGTATGAAGATCGCCCTTGAGTGGTGCATGGATGAACTAAATGTTCTTTGAGATTCCCAATTGGTCATCAATCAGGTCAATGATATCTATCAGACAAGGGATGATAAGTTGATACCTTACAAACAGTTGGTTGATGATCTTAAATAGTATTTTACTCACATCACATTTCAACAGGTTCTGAGGGCAGATAATAAAGCAGCAGACGCCATGGCTACTCTTGCCTCTATGTTGCAAAAGCCTAAAAATGATTTTAGACATGAATTCCTGGTGGACACGTTACGCTACCCAGCCTATGACTCCCCTGACTCCCAGATGATCTATTCTATCATAGGACATGACTCATCCCGCTACCATCACATCTTCTCCTACCTACATGACTAGATCATTCCGGACACTTACTCCCAGAATAAGAAACATCACCTAATCTACAGTGCTTCATGGTTCGTCATCATCGCTAATGACTTGTATAGACGTGGTCTAGATGGTACCCTCCTTAGGTGTTTAGAACCCGATGAGTCCAAACAAGAATTAGTAGAGGTGCATAAAGGCATCTGTGGGTCACACTATAATGGCCTAACATTAGCCCGCAAACTTATTAGAGCTAGTTACTACTGGCCAGACATGGAAAAAGAAGCAACATAGTTTGGTAAGTCCTGCAAACAATGTCAATTACATGGAAACCTGATTCATGCTCCAGCCAAGGAGCTGATTCCATTCATTACTTTCTGGCCATTTCAACAATGGGCCTTTGATTTAGTGGGTCAGATCTACCCCTCGTCCTCCAATGGACATAAGTTTATCATTACAGCTACGGATTATTTTACTAAGTGGGTGGAGGCAGTCCCTGTCACCATTGCCAGTGGAAAAACAGTAGCAATGTTTATTCTCAATTACATCATTTTCAGGCATGGTGTACCCTCAGCGATTATCACAAATAATGGGGGACAATTTAAAATTAAGGATTTGACAGAGCTATGCTCTAAGTTCAAACTTACTCAACACTAGTCTTCCATCTATTATCCTCAGGGTAATGGACAGGCGGAAGCTTCTTACAAAACAATCCTTAAGATCCTACATCGCACAGTGCATAAGTCCGGATGAGATTGGCATCTCCGGAGCAATCTAGCTCTTTGGGCATACTGGACAAGTATAAGAGCACCAATAGGGGCTACACCCTATGCGTTGGTTTATGGAGCAGATGTTGTGCTACCTATTGAGGTCGAGATTCCTTCTTTGTGAGTCTCTATGAAGGGCCTCATTACTGATGAAGACACTAGAATATTTTGGCTACAAGAGCTGGAATTACTTGATGAACGTAACCAAGTGGCGTTTGATCACCTAAGAGCATACCAAAAGAGGATGTCTAAAAGTTATAACAAAAAGGTTAGACCAAGGGACTTCCAAGCGGGTGACCTCGTTCTGAGGGAGAACCCTAAGAATCAGCAACATCAGGTGCAGAAAGGCAAGTTTGAACCTAATTGGCTCGGTCCATATATTGTTACTGCAGTGTTTGGGTTTGGTACCTATCAACTCTCTACTACTAAAGGAGAACAACTCAAAGAGCCCATCAACGCTCTTCATTTAAAGTGGTTCTATAGCTGAGACATCTTCAGTGTGCTCATGTATATACTAAAGTCTTGAAAAAATCCTAAAAATTTGAAAAAGTCCTGAAAAAATGATCATCTTAGTGAAAACCTAGCAATAGGTGCTTTGATGTATCTCCAAAAAAATCATATATTCCAAAAATACAAAAAATAAAAAAATTGAAAAATACAAAAAAAGAGAAAAAGAAAAAAAGTGTCATTGATAAAAACCTGGCAAACAAGCGTCATGGTAGCAAAAAAATAATTTCTGCCAAGAAGGTGAAAACCTGGTAAATAGACGCCTTTTGTTCCACAATGCTATATCTATCGCAGCACCACTTGGCTTCACGCATTTGCTTTCCCACATTGTTTCTTCCCTGCTTTCATTTGCTTTCAGTTCCCCTCAAGGCACCAACTCATATGGATTGAAACTGGTCATACTCTCAGGGCAACCATCCTAATCTAGGGGGCACTATTCTTTTATCTTTTAAGGATCTTCTTCACATCAGTCACCAGTGGTTCTCACTGCATCTGACTACTGATGTCTAGCTTATACTATGATCATTTCATTTGAGCATCTCTCTCACGTCGGTCACCAGTGGTTCTCACTGCGTCTACCTACTATCATTATTCTATCGAGATTGCTCACATTTGTTATCGTTAGAGTTATCCTCACACGCTCTATCTATCGATACTCGGTCTTGATGATTCTATGCTTTAGTTTGTACATATCTTTTGGTCACTTTTGTGACACTCTGGTTCCTTTGCAAACCCTCCTGACTTCACATTGATTCAGCGCCATACGCTTGGGGGCAATCAAATCTCATTTGTCCTTGCAACATATGTCAAGTCAGTCATCATTACTTGGGGGCATGGGCCCCCCATTTGATCACATCTTTGGTTTACACCCGAGTCAGTAATCTTGTCACTTCTCATGGACAACTCTCTACTAACACAAGCTGGTGTTTTTTAACACCACCATAAACAGTGTTTTTTAACACTATCTTTGGACACATCTATGTTTTTTAACACACATCAGATATCTCAACCATAAACATATATCGATAACATTCAAACACAATGCACTCACAAGCACAACGGTGTTTTTCAACACCTCTACACATACACATTCGCAAAACTTGAAACTAGCTGAGCTATGCTTGAATATTTCTTTGTATGTTGTCTATTCTTATAGATTTCATTGATATTTTCTTTGTCTACCACTTGTTGGTGTAGTCCCGATGATCCGACAACATAAAATAAATAGGGTGTATGTGATAAGAGCTCTCGCAATAAGGTGGAACAGCCTCACATCCCTCAATCTTGTTTATTTGTATGCCATGGTGAGGCCGGTACTATCTCCTTGGTTGTTATTGCTCTGTTTGTCATTATTTTTCTTATTATTTATTGTTTGTTTATGCATGATCGTACTCATGGTTATCTTGGCTTTGAATGCCTCGATACTGGTGTACTCTTGCAATATTAACTGGAAATAATGTTCAGGTCATCTTGGCTTTTCTGCCCTGGTGCTTATGTTCATTTCCTAGATTTTATCCGATGATAAGTCATATTCATATCCTTATGGTTGCATTGTGGCACCAATAAGAGTTGTATCGACTTTGATGTTCCAAAAAATTCTCAATGATGATAAATATACGATGGGTCTCACAACCATGCCCCAGAATTGCACCTTCATATTGCATCTAGCATAAGATTGCATTTTCATTCTAGACTTGCATTGTGGTTATGATTCAGTTTTCTCTTCATTGCATTCTTTTGGGTTCATACTTTGGGGAGTTCTTCTTCTTCACCGTTCCCATTTCATCATGACTGCACAGGTGTTCAATCCTCGCTCTCGTTTCTTCACATGTTCTTTTGGTTAGCATTTGTTGTCCTACATGAGATGTTAGTACCATATACACTTTCATATTCACATTTCATAATCATCCATACATTACATTTACATATTGCATTTGCATAAATCATTTACATACATACATCTTCACATTCATACATATGCATTTCATACATATCTTTCAAACAAGTTCATCCATTTGCATACATTATAAATCATCTAAACATCTAAGCATATAGGAAACATTTCATAAAAGACAAAATATAATATGCGATGATACCAAAAGACGAGCTCATATATATATATATATATATATATAATGTGTCGATACAAATACAAAATGGCTACTCGAGCACGATCTATCTGAAAATGGTGATATAATACAAAGATGCCAATGCATCAGATACATCCTATGATCTCATATCTCTATCTATCAGCCCAACTCTGGCCCTCTCCCTCATCACCTGGAGGAGGTGGAGGTGGGGCCCTATTTGAAGGAAGCACCCTCTGTGCTCCCTCTGATCCTCTCACATAAATCAAGAATCTGGCTACCTGAGATGCCTCGTCAGGAACCACACCTATATAGGAGGCATAGTAGTATGCTACTCATGCCATCTACTGACGCACCTCCTCCTGTGACTCTCTCAACTGCTCCCAGAGATCTTGTATCTCCCTATCTCAGTCTACCAGTCTGGCATCTCGCACAGCTAACTGGATGGTCAGATCCCCCACCTGTCTAGCGAGATGTCTCGCTCTCTCACGCATGCGTCGCTGTGGGTCCTGCACTGCCTCCTGCACTATGTCCTACATAGGCTAATCCTCCTGCATGGGATCCTCCTGCTAGGCCTCCTCCTGTAGAGGTACCTGTTGCTGCTCGGACAACTGTGCTACAGTCCGTCGCCATGACTATCTAGTACTCCCACTGCCACCAGCTCCTGCATCCATCCCCATCTGTCGGGCAGGAATGTCCACCTGAACTTTCCGGGGTCGTGGACCCTGTTGTGCCCTCTACTATGGTGGAGGAATATGTACCTATTGTACCTATGGCTGCACTACCTGTGGGGGTACCACCTGTCCTCTACCTATTGTACCCACTAGATCTGTAAACCACGGGAAAGGATGCGTGACGAAATGCTCCCTGTAATCGGTAGTGAAGCCGGCATCTGCTATATCCCTTAGGTAATCCCACTAAACTGGGACCAATGATCGGATGTCTATCATGGTACACCCCTGCTCCAGTGGGGTACCCCAACCTCTCCTCACCTCGTCGATAAATCTCGAATATACCATGTAATCCTGTGAGATGTCCTGTGGGCGACCGAACTGCCGCCATACCCGCCTCTGCGCAAATCTCTCAATGACTATCATCGTACATCTGATCATCGCACAAGAGAAGAACATGTGACTTAGCTACTCTACTGCGTCATCCCACACTTTTGTAAGCCTCCACGGCCTCCACCCTACTGCTACTAAATTATCGAGCTGTGCTCACCGCTGATCAACCTTACCCAGCGCGGGCTGGGTAATCATGCCTCTATATCGGCAAATATAAGGCTCCAAGGGCTGCCTCATATCCTCACATATCGGCCTAGTGACGGCAGGTGCTCCTAGGCCCACACCTGTAATACAAATACTCTGGCGGCCATACTCTTCGCCTCTCTGTAGATGATCTCATGCATCTCATGATACATGTGTGCCAGAATACACTGGCCCCATCCATAATGTCGTGGTCATGCCATCATCAGCTACAGCATCCTGCCCTAGCCACACTCTAGACCGTGTTGTCCATGGTCTGGCATCAAATAGCACCCAAGGAAGCATGCTAGCACCACTGGTAACTTGTGGGTCCCACCATATGAACCGATCAGATCCTCCCATGGGATCGCAATGCCCATCATGAGGTCATCCTGGAAGATCTCTCTCAATGCTGCTGTGCCCACCTTGGGTCGTGTCTCGTACTCAACTCTGGTCCCGACGAATGGTATTCTCAGGATCCTATAGATATCCTCAAGAGTGATAGTCATCTCCCCCTGTGGTAGGTAAAATGTGTTCATTTTCGAATGGAAACGCTCCACCAATGCACCCAATAGTCTGTGATTTACCCAAATATCAGGTATATCACATAGTGTACTCAAACCCAATGTGTCAATATGTGCTGTCTCAACATCATCTAGATGAGATATCAACCTGCTAATAGCTGGACGATGCAATCTAAATGCAATATCGGGAAAGTCAACCTGCAAGACATGCAAACAACAGCGCACTATCAATAATCGACAATAATCAAAGCATAATGCAGTAGAAAAGCATTCAAGACATCCTGCAGACATTAATGACACAGATGCAAAAGCTATTGGACGCGACGCAGACTGATTTCATCTTCCTTTTGATCACTTTTTCTCATGCTAAAATGCAGAATTTCACGCGAAGAAGTTCTCTTTCGCGCGAAGAAGTTCTTCGTCTCGCGTGATATTTCAATTTCGCACGACTTTTTATGCCAGTACGCGCGAGAAAATGCCTTCCAGAAGGGTTTTTCGCGCGACATTGGCTACTGCCCCTCGTGAGTGTTTGCATCGAGTGGTGTGAAGAAGTAGTTTCTTCGCGCGAGATATCCCTGCGGGGCACGCGAACAAACTACTTCCTTGCGCAAAGACCCGTGACTCAATATTTCAAAACGTGAACATGCTAAAAATTGACCTAAATGTATCAATTTTGAATTGTGGAGAGGTTTATCGACTACTTATAGGTGGTCCGTACGCTGCGGGCCGGTTGTGTCTCCTGGATCGCTCGAATCGATGGCTACTGTAGGGGACCACCATTTTGTCTTCTACTCAGAGCTCTTTTCTCACAAACTCAAAGGGTTCAAATGATTTGAAAATGACCCTTTTGTCCTTATATAGGGTTTGACCTAATTTTTTAAAGTGCTCCGTTTTGCGCAAAAATTGCACCACTACCTAATTTGACCGTCTTGAATCTATTTTTGTGATCAAAATTGAAATTTGACACTTCTATATAGCTCAAAATCGCATTTTAAATTTTTTGGGACCGACACGATCGGACACTTGTGCAGTCGACTTTCTGACGTTGCTTTCTTGTCAGAATCTTATCATATCATCATTTTTTGAGTTCTTCAACTGAACATGCCCCAAGTGATTGAAAAGCATGGAACACCCAGTTTTGACCGTGAGGTACAAAAAACTGAATATGCTATAAACCCACAATTGAACCATATGAACCGATCAAATCCTCCCATGCGATCGCTCTGCCCATCACGAGGTCATCCTGGAAGATCTCTCTCAATGTTGTTGTGCCCACCTAGGGCCGTGTCTCGTACTCAACTCTAGTCCCGACGAATGGTATCCTCAGGATCCTATAGATATCCTTAGGAGTGATAGTCATCTCCCCTATTGGTAGGTAAAATGTGTTCATTTTTTAATGGAAACGCTCCACCAATGCACCCAATAGTCTGTGATTTACCCGAATCTCAAGTATATCACATAATGTACTCAAACCCAATGTGCCAATATGTGTTGTCTCAGCATCATCTAGCTAAGATATCAACTTGCTAATAGCTGGATGATGCAATCTTAATGCAATATCGGGAAAGTCAACCTGCAAGACATGCAAACAACATCGCACTATCAGTAATCGATAATAATCAAAGCATAATGCAGTAAGAAAGCATTCAAGACATCCTACAGACATTAACGACGCAGATGCAAAAGCTATTGGACATGACGCAAACTGATTTCATCTTCCTTTTGATCATTTTTTCTCATGCAAAAATGCAAAATTTCGTGCGAAGAAGTTCTTCGTATCGCGCGATATTTCAATTTTGTGCGACTTTTTATGCCAGTACGCGCGAGAAAATGCCTTTCAAAAGGGTTTTTCGCGTGACATTGGATACTGCCCTGCATGAGTGTTTGCATCGAGTGGCGCAAAGAAGTAGTTTCTTCACACGAGATTTCCCTATGGGTCACGCGAAGAAACTACTTCCTCGCGCGAAGACCCGTGACTCAATATTTCAAAACGTGAAAAACATGCTAAAAATTGACCAAAATGCTTCAATTTTGAATTGCGGAGAGGTTTATCGACTACTTACAGGTGGTCCATACACTATGGGCCGGCTGTGTCTCCTGGATCGCTTGAATCGATGGCTGCTGTAGGAGACCACCATTTTGTCTTCTACTCAGAGCTCTTTTCTCACAAAGTCAAAGGGTTCAAATGATTTGAAAATGACCCTTTTGTCCTTATATAGGGTTTGACCTAATTTTTCAAAGTGCTCCGTTTTGCACAAAAATTGCACCACTACCTAATTTGATCGTCTTGAATCCATTTTCGTGATCAAAATCAAAATCTGACACTTCTATATAGCTCAAAATCTCATGTTAAAATTTTCAGGACCGACGTGATCGGACACTTGTACAGTCGACTTTCTGACGTCACTTTCTTGTCAGAATCTTATCATATCATCATTTTCTGAGTTCTTCAATTGAACATGCCCCAAGTGATTAAAAAGCATGGAACACCCAGTTTTGACCGTGAAGTACGAAAAATTGAACATGCCCCAAGTGATTGAAAAGCATGGAACACCCAGTTTTGACCGTGAGATACGAAAAACTGAACATGCTATGAACCCACAATTGAACCATATGAACCAATCAGATCCTCCCATGGGATCGCTATGCCCATCACGAGGTCATCTTGGAAGATCTCTCTCAATGTTGTTGTGCCCACCTTGGGTCGTGTCTTGTACACAACTCTGGTCCCAACGAATGGTATCCTCATGATCCTATAGATATCCTCAAGACTGATAGTCATCTCCCCCTGTGGTAGGTAAAATGTGTTCATTTCCGAATGGAAACACTCCACCAATGCACCCAATAGTCTGTGATTTACCTGAATCTCGGGTATATCACATAGTGTACTCAAACCCAATGTGCCAATATGTGTTGTCTCAGCATCATCTAGCTGAGATATCAACCTGCTAATAGCTGGATGATGCAATCTGAATGCAATATCAGGAAAGTCAACCTGCAAGACATGCAAACAACAGTGCACTATCAGTAATCGACAATAATCAAAGCATAATGCAGTAAGAAAGCATTCAAGACATCCTACAAACATTAACGACGCGGACAGAAAAGCTATTGGACGAGACGCAGACTGATTTCATCTTCCTTTTGATCACTTTTATTCATGCAAAAATGTAGAATTTCATGCAAAGAAGTTCTCTTTCACGCGAAGAAGTTCTTCGTATCGCGTGATATTTCAATTTTGCGCGACTTTTTATGCCAGTACGCGCGAGAAAACGCCTTCCAAAAGGCTTTTTCGTGTGACATTGGCTACTGCCCCGCGCGAGTGTTCGCATCGAGTGGCACGAAGAAGTAGTTTCTTCGCGCGAGATTTCCCTACGGGGCGCGCGAAGAAACTACTTCCTCACGCGAAGACCCATGACTCAATATTTCAAAATGTGAAAAACATGCTAAAAATCGACCTAAATGCATCAATTTTGAATTGCAAAGAGGTTTATCGACTACTTACAAGTGGTCCGTACGCTGCGGGCTGGCTGTGTCTACTGGATCACTCGAATCAATGGCTACTGTAGGGGACCACCATTTTGTCTTCTACTTAGAGCTCTTTTCTCACAAAGTCAAAGGGTTCAAATGATTTGAAAATGACTCTTTTGTCCTTATATAGGGTTTGACCTAATTTTTCAAAGTGCTCCGTTTTGCGCAAAAATTGCACCACTACCTAATTTGACCGTCCTGAATCCATTTTCGTGATCAAAATTGAAATCTGACACTTCTATATAGCTCAAAATTTCATTTTAAAATTTTTGAGACTGACACGATCAGACACTTGTGCAGTCCACTTTCTGACGTCGCTTTCTTGTCAGAATCTTATCATATCATCATTTTATGATTTCTTCAACTGAACATGCCCCAAGTGATTGAAAAGCATGGAACACCCAGTTTTGATCGTGAGGTACAAAAAACTGAACATGCTATGAACCCACAATTGAACCATATGAACCGATCAGATCCTCCCATGGGATCGCTCTGCCCATCACGAGGTCATCCTGGAAGATCTCTCTCAATGTTGTTGTGCCTACCTTGCGCCATGTCTCGTACTCAACTCTGGTCCCGACGAATGGTATCCTCAGGATCCTATAGATATCATTTGGAGTGATAGTCATCTCCCCCTGTGGTAGGTAAAATATGTTCGTTTCTGAATGGAAACGCTCCACCAATGCACCCAATAGTCCATGATTTACCCGAATCTCGTGTATATCACATAGTGTACTCAAACCCAATGTGCCAATATGTGTTGTCTCAGTATCATCTAACTGATATATCAACCTGCTAATAGCTAGATGATGCGATCTGAATGCAATATCGAGAAATTCAACCTGCAAGACATGCAAACAACAGTGCACTATCAGTAATCGACAATAATTAAAGCATAATGTAGTAAGAAAGCATTCAAGACATCTTGCAGACATTAACGACGTGGACGCAAAAGCTATTGGACGCGATGCAGACTGATTTCATCTTCCTTTTGATCACTTTTTGTCATGAAAAAATGCAGAATTTCACGCGAAGAAGTTCTCTTTCGCGTGAAGAAGTTCTTCGTATCGCACAATATTTCAATTTCACGCGACTTTTTATGCCAGTACACGCAAGAAAACCCCTTCCAAAAGCATTTTTCGTGCGACATTGGCTACTGCCCCGCGCGAGTGTTCGCATCGAGCGGTGCGAAGAAGTAATTTCTTCACGCGAGATTTTCCTACGGGGCGCGCGAAGAAACTACTTCCTCGCGCGAAGACCCGTGACTCAATATTTCAAAATGTGAAAAACATGCTAAAAATTGACATAAATGCATCAATTTTGAATTGCGGAGAGGTTTATCAACTACTTACAAGTGGTCCGTACACTGCGGGCCGGTTATGTCTCCTGGATCGCTCGAATCGATGGCTGTTGAAGGGGACCACCATTTTGTCTTCTACTCAGAGCTCTTTTCTCACAAAGTCAAAGGGTTCAAATGATTTGAAAATGACCCTTTTGTCCTTATATAGGGTTTGACCTAATTTTTCAAAGTGCTCTGTTTTGCACAAAAATTGCACCACTACCTAATTTGACCGTCCTGAATCCATTTTTGTGATCAAAATCGAAATTTGACACTTCTATATAGCTCAAAATCTCATTTTAAAATTTTTGGGACCGACACGATCGGACACTTGTGCAGTCGACTTTTTGACATTGCTTTCTTGTCAGAATCTTATCATATCATCATTTTCTGAGTTCTTCAACTGAATATGCCCCAACTGATTGAAAGGCAAGGAACACCCAGTTTTGACCGTGCAGTACGAAAAACTGAACATGCCCCAAGTGATTGAAAAGCATGGAACACCCAGTTTTGACTGTGAGGTACGAAAAACTGAACATGCTATGAACCCACAATTGAACCATATGAACCGATCAGATCCTCCCATGGGATCACTCTGCCCATCACGAGGTCATCTTGGAAGATCTCTCTCAATGCTGCTGTGCCCACCTTGGGTCGTGTCTTGTACTCAACTCTGGTCCCAACGAATGGTATCCTTAGGTTCCTATAGATATCCTCAAGAGTGATAGTCATCTCCCTTTGTGGTAGGTAAAATATGTTCATTTTCGAATGGAAACGCTCCACCAATGCACCTAATAGTCTGTGATTTACCCGAATCTCGGGTATAGCACATAGTGTACTCAAACCCAATGTGCCAATATGTGTTATCTCAACATCCTCTAGCTAAGATATCAACCTGCTAATAGTTGGATGATGCGATCTGAATGCAATATCGAGAAAGTCAACCTGCAAGACATGCAATCAACAGCGCACTATCAGTAATCGACAATAATCAAAGCATAATGCAGTAAGAAAGCATTCAAGACATCCTATAGACATTAATGATGCGAATGCAAAAGCTATATGACGCGACGCAAACTGATTTCATCTTCCTTTTGATCACTTTTTCTCATGTGAAAATGTAGAATTTCGCGTGAAGAAGTTCTCTTTCACGCGAAGAAGTTCTTTGTATCGCGCAATATTTCAATTTCGCTTGACTTTTTATGCTAGTACACGCGAGAAAACGCCTTCCAAAAGGGTTTTTCGCGCGACATTGGCTACTGCCCTGCGCGAGTGTTCGCATCGAGTGGCGCGAAGAAGTAGTTTTTTCGCGCGAGATTTCCCTACGAGGCACGTGAAGAAACTACTTCCTTGCGTGAAGACCCGTGACTCAATATTTCAAAACGTGAAAAACATGCTAAAAATCGACCTAAATGCAACAATTTTGAATTGCGGAGAGGTTTATCGACTACTTACAGGTGGTTCATACACTGCGGGCCGGCTATGTCTCCTGGATCGCTCGAATCGATGGCTGTTGTAGGGGACCACCATTTTGTCTTCTACTCAGTGCTCTTTTCTCACAAAGTCAAAGGGTTCAAATGATTTGAAAATGACCCTTTTATCCTTATATAGGGTTTGACCTAATTTTTCAAAGTGCTCTGTTTTGCACAAAAATTGCACCACTACCTAATTTGCCCGTCCTGAATCCATTTTCATGATCAAAATCAAAATCTGACACTTCTATATAGCTCAAAATTGCATTTTAAAATTTTTGGGACCGACGTGATCAGACACTTCTACAGTCGACTTTCTGATGTCGCTCTCTTGTCAGAATCTTATCATATCATCATTTTCTGAGTTCTTCAACTGAACATGCCCCAACTGATTGAAAAGCATGGAACACCCAGTTTTGACCATGAGGTACGAAAAACTGAACATGCCCCAAGTGATTGAAAAGCATGGAACACACAGTTTTGACCATGAGGTACGAAAAATTGAACATGCTATGAACCCACAATTGAACCATATGAACCAATCAGATCCTCCCATGGGATCACTCTGCCCATCACGAGGTCATCCTGGAAGATCTCTCTCAATGTTGTTGTTCCCACCTTGGGTCATGTCTTGTACTCAACTCTGGTCCCAACGAATGGTATCCTAATGATCCTATAGATATCCTCAAGAGTGATAGTCATCTCCCCCTATGGTAGGTAAAATGTGTTCATTTTCGAATGGAAATTCTCAACCAATGCACCCAATAGTCCGTGATTTACCCGAATCTCGTGTATATCACATAGTGTACTCAAACCCAATGTGCCAATATGTGCTATCTCAGCATCATCTAGCTGAGATATCAACCTACTAATAGCTGGATGATGCGATCTGAATGCAATATCGGGAAAGTCAACCTGCAAGACATGCAAACAATAGTGCACTATCAGTAATCGACAATAATCAAAGCATAATGCAATAAGAAAGCAATCAAGACATCCTACAAACATTAACGACGTGGATGCAAAAGCTATTGGACGCGATGTAGACTGATTTCATCTTCCTTTTGATCACTTTTTCTCATGTGAAAATGCAGAATTTCGCGCGAAGAAGTTCTCTTTCGCGCGAAGAAGCTCTTTGTATCGCACGATATTTCAATTTCGCGCGACTTCTTATGCCAGTACGCACGAGAAAATGACTTCCAAAAGGGTTTTTCACACGACATTGGCTACTGCCCCACACGAGTGTTCGCATCGAGTGGTGCGAAATAGATTCTTCGCGTGAGATTTCCCTATGGGGTGCGCAAAGAAACTACTTCCTCACGCGAAGACCTGTGACTCAATATTTCAAAACGTGAAAAACATGCTAAAAATTGACCTAAATGCATCAATTTTGAATTGTGGAGAGGTTTATTGACTACTTACAGGTGGTCCATATGCTGCGGGTCGGCTGTGTCTCCTGGATCGCTCAAATCAATGGCTACTATAGGGGACCACCATTTTGTCTTCTACTTAGAGCTCTTTTCTCACAAAGTCAAAGGGTTCAAATGATTTAAAAATGACCCTTTTATCCTTATATAGGGTTTGACCTAATTTTTCAAATTGCTCCGTTTTGCATAAAAATTGCACCACTACCTAATTTGACCATCCTGAATCCATTGTCGTGATCAAAATCAAAATCTGACACTTCTATATAGCTCAAAATCGCATTTTAAAATTTGCAGGACCGACACAATTGGACACTTGTGCAGTCATCTTTCTGACGTCGCTTTCTTGTCAGAATCTTATCATATCATCATTTTTTGAGTTCTTCAACTTTTTTCCTCAAAAGTCAACTCTGGTAAACTCTGGTTAACCCCAGTCAAACTTGGTCAACCAGACCTTGAAATCGCTCAAAATTAATTCTAAATCTTCTGAATTCTTCTGTAATCTATTTTGTGTTCTTCTTGATCTTCAACTCCACATCTATCTGTGATTTTTCTCTCTTCATCATCATTATGACGTGTCATCTTTAAATTTCACTCCCGAGGGGGCAGGATGATTACATCATTGAATCTATTCCAATCAATCTAATCTAATTTTCAAAAGTCCTTATTGCTAGGGGCATCTCATCACTTGGGGCATGTTTAGTTTTTCATACCTCACGATCAAAACTAGGTGTTCCATACTTTTCAATCACTTGGGGCATGTTCAATTTTTCGTACCTCGTAGTCAAAACTGGGTGTTCTATGCTTTTCAATCACTTGGGGCATGTTCAGTTTTTCATACCTCACAGTCAAAACTGGGTGTTCCATGCTTTTCAATCACTTGTGTCATGTTCAGTTTTTCGTACCTCACTGTCAAAACTGGGTGTTCCATACTTTTCAATCACTTGGGGCATGTTCAATTTTTCATACCTCACGGTCAAAACTAGGTGTTCCATGCTTTTCAATCACTTGGGGCATGTTCAATTTTTTGTACCTCACAGTCAAAACTAGGTGTTCCATGCTTTTCAATGACTTAGGGCATGTTCAATTTTTCGTACCTCACAGTCAAAACTGGGTGTCCCATGCTTTTCAATCACTTGGGGCATGTTTAGTTTTTTGTACCTCACGGTCAAAACTAGGTGTTCCATGCTTTTCAATCACATGGGGCATGTTCAGTTTTTCATACCTTACAGTCAAAACTGGGTGTCCAAATCCTTCTTCCGTGCTTCATGCATCAGACTATTCTTTGAATCAATGCGCTGCTTGCACATCAATTCAAAGAGGGGCAAAATGTAACACCCCAAAATTGGCATCTTGCAACTTTAACCAATTTTGTTGCATTTGTCGCTCTTCTAAATCATCAAAGTCCTATTGTACTAGGCAATTCTGAGTTTTCACTGACTGTACTCGACCTGAGTGTTAAATGCAAAAAATCCTAAATCTGTATTAATCATACATCATATTTAATTCCTAAATACCTATTTGGCTAAACAAACTTTATGATCGAATTAATTTAATTATAAAGTCCTAGCACTTTAATTAAATTAAATTCACCC
>MU223269.1:333698-377372 GCA_018584345.1 Thuja plicata
ATCGAATTAATTTAATTATAAAGTCCTAGCACTTTAATTAAATTAAATTCACCCTCTTTAGCTGAGACACATGAAAAAGGAATTAAATGATATTTAATTATTAAATAAATATCCTCATTTTCAATAACTGAATTTAATATTCAGATAATTGAGAAAAAACAATTATGAGGTCATATTTATTTAATTAATTGAATATTCTATCAAAAATCTTTCTTTTATTCAGAAATGGAAAATTTGAATTAATTGTGCTTTAAAGAGAAAGAAAACAATTTAATTCAAATAAAACAAAATTAAATCAAAGAAAGAAAACAGTTAAAGTAGGAAGAAAATAATTTATTGTATTCTTTTGAATAAAGCTTTCTGTTTTTAATTGGCTTTTCTATCTGTTTTATTTCAAAAAAGAAAGTTTCTATTCTGATCATCTCGGAGTCTATAAAAGAACTATCATTCTTCATTCAAAACCCCCATGAATTTCTGAAGAAAATAGACATTGTTAGAATATTGAATTATTGTCATAGCTTCATATAGAATAATTTCATATTGCAATAGAATAGCTTCAATTTCTAGAATAATTGCATTGATCATCATGTCTTAGATTATCTTATATCTCTCATTTTCTTAGCATAATATTGCATTGTATTGCATTTATCATGATAAATCCTTCATTCCTAGATTGGTCCATGGTTGTGAGACTCTCGTTCTGAGAGCAATTTTGAAAACCCCGTCTAGATAGAAGGCAACAGGTCGAATCATGCAGGCAGACAAGATGAATAATCTCATATTTAGTCTTGTGTGTACCTGGTGAAGAAGGACTATGTTGAAGTGTATGGTGAATTAATAAGGCCAAATTTACCACATACAGGTACTACCTGTGCCACTCTACAAAAGACCTAGATACAAAATAGGCCTATCATGTCAGAAGAAAAGATTGAGAAGTGAAGTAGAAGAATTGGCCTTGAGAAGATGGTCGGGAAGAAGAAAGAAGAAAACTTATCCCCCAGGGATCGAGGCAACATGCCTCATAAATGGGAAAAGCGGTGCCCTGTCTTCGATGTGCCAGGTGTAACGTTGAAGTGGGGCCTTGGGAAGATCATGTCAAAAAAACCTTTTCTCGATCCGACGTGCCTTGATGTAGTCATTTTCCCTCTGACAACCTTCAACAACCTTTATTAACTACTACATACTTTCTGGAAACCTTTATTAACTACTTTGAAAGTGACCGGTCGGCCTTGGGGACTGGGACACAGATCACTAAAAGAATACAAAAATATAGGATCCGGGACTTCGAGATCTGGGAACTTACGTTCCAAAAGAATAAATAATACAAAATGCTTGGGTTTTCTCTGGCCTCTAGAGAAACTTTATTGTTGCTTATTTTCATTGAAGGTCTACAGGAGACGGGAGATTCCATCTTCATCAATTTCCTTAAGGCCAGCCTGCCGGTACTTAGCCACCTCAATCTGTTCCCCCAGGTCGGGAACATTTCCCTTAAATTCATCGGCAATTTTTGCCGCATCATGGCCACTGAGTACCATATGAGTTATTCTTGTCATTGTGCCATCTACTTTCTCTAGGGATTGATACCTTGATTCCATTAGCTCATCGAACTTCTCCAAGACATACTCCTCTAGTGTGCAAGTGTCAGTGCTGAATGGATCAGCTCCAAAAAACTTTGTAACAAAAGACTTGTATAAATTAAAAGAATATTGTACTGCACTAATTTTCTCTCATAGAGTCCCCACTAGTTTCTTGATTACCCCCAAAGTGAGGTCAAGTCTGGAGTGTTGGGTTCTCACAAAATTGAATGACTCCTCCCCCAAAATTCTAAATTCAAAAATAATTTCCTCTCTGAGGCTGAGGAGCTCTTCTAACTCAACTTTCCATGCCTCATAATTTTAAATATCTACCTCCCATATACTGACGGTGGTCTCGGCCTGATGTAAGACGTGGCAGGCTGCATAAAGATCCAAGAGGGTGGATACCAGGAAACATTGGACATTTCCCACTTGTAGGGCAACCCATTCATCAACCGCTTGGGCTTTCTTCTTCATCGCTCACAGTGAATCTACATCACTTTGTGGAAGTGGTATATCTGATGTAGAGGCCCCTGGAGGAATAACACTGATAGGTTGGGCTAGCTCAGTTAGCAACCCCATAAGGTTTGCATTTTTCTCCTTTTCAACTTTGAGCTTTTGAGCTTCCTTTTCATAACGAGCTTCCATTACCCTGGCCACCTCTTTTAACAAGTCTACTTCACCCTATTTTCCCCTCTTCCCCAGTGATACTTCTGTGATACTATAGTCTCCGGCCTCTGTCGTCACTTCGTCCACATCTGGGGAAGTTGTCGCTATCACTGTGACTCTCTCCACCCGGCTCAGTTTGAAGGGTGTTAACTATCCAAGCTTTCTTGGCCTTTGGTGGGTTTTGTGCCTAGGCCATCATCTCTGCTAAGGAAAGGTGGGCCCAGAGCATTGCTAGAAGTGCCTTTCTCTTTCGGGTTTCTATTAACCATGGGGGCGGTAGGGGTGGCTTGGTAGCCAAAATGTGTTCCTGTGACTTCTCCTAGATATCTTGTTATGCCCCTTCATCAGGACGAGCCTCCTCTGATTCCTTTCCTGTGTCTCCTGGTTCATCGGCGACATTTCCTTTGGTGACACCTGTGTCTTCTGTGTTGGCATCTGCATCTTTGGCCATGTCTGGATCTTCATTTGTCGCCCTGGGGTTTTCTTCACCTTGTTGTTCCTTTTCTTCCTTAGCCTCTGTTGCTAGGATGTCCTCTTCCATTGGTACATCTTTTGGTAATGGGTGAGGTAACAGGCCAAGATTTAGTGTTTGAGCCACAGTGATTACCTCCCCAAATGTCACCTCTGGGAGTGGCACTTGGAACACGATAGCTAAGGTTACGGTTGCTCCCAAAGGTCTGGTTCCCCCAGCTGATGCCATTTGTTCACTTTTCTTTTGTTGTTCCACTCCCGTGTCCTGTATCTCCAGGACTTTTGAGGAAATTTCTTATTCTTCCTCTTCCTCTTCTTCTACCTACTCCTATTCCTCTATCTGCTCCTCCTGTTCCTGGGCAGGTTCTTGTTCTAGAGCTTCTTCTTGCTCTGGGATTTTGGCCCCCGAGTGCTCAATGTCCTCCTGTAAATTCCTAAACTCATCGGTTGTAAAAACATCATCAAATTCATCCTGTAGGGGAGGATTGGCCAGGACGTGAGCAAGCTCTAGTTCCCTCTCTGGCTTCGGGGAGTCAAAAGAAAGGATTTCAACTTGCGGGATCTAAGGCATCCCCAGCTCTGGCTCCCTTTTAGGCTTCAGATTAAGCCTCTTCTTTCTCCTGGTGACCAAAGGTGGCCCCGCTTCCCTTAGGACCTATTCTTCCTCTAGATCTACCCCTGTTGCCTTCACCATTAGTTCTTCTAGTGAAGGGGAAGAAGGTAGACGGATGGGTCTGATCATGAGCACCAGGGTTACCAACCACATGATTAATTTATCTTTCATTTGCTGGGAAGCTATCAGCAATTATTTCAGCTGCTCCTTAATGGGGGTCTCCTGTGGAGCTGGGGTTTCCATTATTCCTTTTCCCCTATCTTCTCTCTGCAAAGAATTTTTGACTCCTGGGTTTAACTTTAGCACCAGGTGGACAGCCCTGCAGACACTCCCAGGGAACACCTTCTTAAAGTAGGTGTGGTTGCATTCGACCACATTGCGGATGAACTCTTCAATGGTGGGCCCCTCCTGGGCATTCTATTACACTGGTGGGAGGGCCAACTTATCAATCCCCTTTGCTTTGTACTGGGGATCTATTATGGATCTGAAGTCTAAGAAGTCATCTGTAAATCTCTAGAGCTTTAACCTTTCCATCATTCCCATGGTCATCCAGACGTAATGCCATTTCCATACTTCCATGTCATCCTGGAAATCTTTCCAGAAGTCTTCCATGTTGTATTTATGGGGCTCTGATGCCCAAGAAGTGCTGACACAATTTTTTCATGCGATCAAAATTCTTCCGCGCCAAGTAGAATTCTGCTAAGTTATAGATTTTGAGCTCGTTGTCTGCCTCCTTGGCCGCGGCCAGACTACACAAGTAATTGGGAATGGGATGTTTGTCACCTTCTTCAAGGAATAGAAGGTATGTAGCTCCATTATTTCTCTGCAATATTCTAAAAGAATTATTCTTGTTCCCACAATGCTTGGGTAACAAGTAAGGTTTCCTGAAGAAACCGGTCACCCTTATGTATGTATGTTGCTGGAACTGTATATAGTAATGGCTGTAACTTCTGACCAGATTCATCGGCTCTATGGAGAGGCTGTATCCTACATCCTGGGTAGGTGTGAGAAGGTTGTAATATATGAAGGCGTCATTCACCCAGAAAAAATTGGGGAAACTTGCCTTCCATTGGATTTATGGGAAAAAGTCCCAGGGAGCCTTCTGACCCGGGCCAATCCTGAGTACGCCCATTGTAAGTAATCCATTGGTGGCGGTCCGTTGTTGTGCCAGAGCCTAGAGAACATAAGAAGTCATATGAAACTTCCACTTTTGAACCACCTATAGAAATTGAGAATCTACATGGTTGGAGATGATGGTGGCCCAATCAAAATATTCTCCCTTGGTGGAGATGCCAAGCAGAAAATAGTACATCCATACTAAGAATTCTTGGGCATGGGGTTGCTCAAAGACCCGAGATAGTGCTATTATCCCCATATGGATACTTTCTTTAATTTCGGACTGGGGGAGTTCTAGGTTCATTCTCTTGGGATCCCTCTTCGGGGTCTTAAGCTAGTGGTTATTCATGTATATCTGGATTGCTTCCTCCAACTGTTTGAACTACGCTAAGGCATCTATTCTAGTAACCACAGCTAGTTTGTCAAATTGAGGGATCCCCAAGCCCATCTGGAAAGTAGCAGTGTTGAGAGACACCATAGGGGTAGGATACTCGGTAGGTTCCAGGGCTGCGAACATGATGGCCCGGACGAAAGATTTGTAGTGTGCTGCAAGTGTGAGGATTAACTCTGAAAACTACACTGATCATAGAAAATAGGCAGCCTTGAGGATCCCAGAATCCATGACATTGATCGCCAGCAGATCCCCGGCCTGCCGCTGAATGTACATTATTTTCACCAAGGCCTGCATTTCGGCCCACATCCTGAAACTGGTGTCGGTAATAAACTGTACTTTGGAATCAATCTTTGATCCCACAAAAGCACTATCTTTCATGTATTTCATACTGATGGGAAATTTCTCCAAGGGCCTCTCTATTTTGGATTTTACGGCTACCCTTGTGACCGCCGCGGAACGAAGTTCCGGACTCCCGGGTGGTGAAGATGCGGAAGCCTCAAACATGATGGAAGTATATTGCTCTAGAAACCTACAAGGCAAGGCGACCATCAAAATGTAAAGATAAATAATACTCTAGGATCTGGAGATCTTATCACTGCAGTGCTTGTTTTCCCTAAAAAGTCAGTTTAGTTCAAAAATCTCGAAAAGTATATATATTTTGCAAACTTGGAAATTTAACCAATATCCGGGCCCGGGGGTCTCATCATACTTAGCAAAAGCATGACATGGGTTGGGTGAGGGAAAGAGACTTGGAGTCCAGAAAACTAACCATTAGAAGAAGTGCGTGAAAAGCGAGCTGTCAAGCCCACGTGGACGTCACGTGGCTATGCAATAAATAGAAGTTATGGCGACGATGGTGGAGCCAATTGTCCAAACGCGCGAATAGCAGAGTCCACTTGGACAGTTTTGAATGCATACATGGGATGTAAATGGGATAGTCATTAAGGCTGGCTTACAAGGAGAGAGAAAATTGCCTAGTTGAAACCAGTCGAGAGCCGAGTTTCAACCAGGTGGTATCCTGCCTGGAACGAGCTCACGAATTTGGGAATGAGAACAAAGGAAGCACGATGAGCTTGTTACAAAACTGGGAGGATTACATGAAATATACAACATATAAAACACATATACATCAGAGCTGAAAGGTATATACATGCAAAATAGAAGGATATACATTAAAATATAGAAAATGTACATATATACACAAAATGCAGAGCCGCTACCTGAATAAAAATGCACAAAATGTACAAAAATTATACTACCTATAGAATATAATACATCTGCACATAGAGCGGACAACCCTCTGGCAGAGCTGACCCGCCAACGGGCAGCAAAACCAGATGACCAAGACATAAACAAATGAAGAAACAAGACAAAAACACAAACCAAGCAAAAATGAAAAGCTAGGAAACGGAGAGAAAAAGAGAAACCAACCTGAAAAAATTAGCGAAAGGAAGGCAAGGTGTCGAACGCTCTGCAATAGCTTGTGCCACCAAAGGATCACCACTCAACACCAAAAACCACTTGCAATTGCTCAGAACAACTTGGAAATAGCTCACACTAGACTCTGCTCAAATCATTGTGATATCGCTCTGAAATTGCTCAAGTGTTTTAATCGCGATAATTGTGAAAATGACAGGTGATTTCTATTTATAGCCAGGGTAAAAGCAAGTTTCCTTTCCTTCCACAAACTCTGTAACAAGCCAACCTTTGGACTCTAGGCCTATGGATTCCACACAACTATATCTCCTTGCGGAAGGAAGACGTCATGGCAAAGAATCCTGGAGTCCAAAATCTGGCTCCTGGACAAAGAATGACAAACTCCAGGACTGGGTCCTGGAGACATTAGGGACAAAAACAAAAAGCAAAACCAGCACCGTGGGAAAAAAAACCTGGAGAAGGAAACAAAGAAACAAAGGAAGAGACAAGGCAAGAGCCAAAAGCAGAAAACAAAAAGGGGGAACCTAACATTTTGCACACAAAATGTAGGGACGGGGATGCAGGGCATAACAAATGGTGACTATCTGGGATGAATGCCTTAGGACATTCAAGAACTACAAAATCTCTGGTTAGCAAAACTGGAACAAATCATTACTCAAAGCATCTTACTTGTAAGGTATGAAACGTCTGAGAAAATCTAGCCATGTGAGATCCAACCCATGATCCTTTCATCAGTGGTGAAGTGTTTACTTTGGAAGGAAGTCAAGTCGATGACCTCTAGGAGAAGTACAGAAGATGCACTAAGTATATCAAACCCTGAAGTCACCAAATTTGCTCATTTCCCCCAGAGACTGGAGTTTCATCCCATTTCTTTTTCTTGTTATTTTGTATGTTTCTAGGTGGGAGGGCAGTACTTCTTTCACCATCAAGCTAAAGCTTAGCTAAATTCAATGGCGGTACTTCTTTCACCCTTCCGTCAACCTTAATGTGCTGAATGGGGGACAAAAACTCTAGACCCAGAAAGAATCTTATAAAAGTTCAGACTTGGGTCAATTAACCAGTGTGACTGATCTACCCTCAGTGTGTTTGATTACTTGTTCCTTTAGAATTTTGATTTAATTGATTACTAGACTTCTGGGGATAAATCCGATGAAGATTACTCATAATTTACTACCAAACTCATGAGATAAATTCGGGGACCAGACCGATTCCACCATGTTAACAATAGATTCCTAATTTCACCGTCATGCTAAAGTCAACATCCCAGAGACTAAATGTTATGCGAAGCATACCAATTCTTACAAAAGGGAGAGAAAAATGCTGGGACCCAAAAAGAAGACAAGAAAAGAAAAGATAGCAAAATAAAAAAGGGTGGTCCTGGAGGATGGCTAGCAAGACTATTTACAAGGCAAGGTACCTCCCAATAAGGCACCAGGAAAGAAATATTTATAGGCAAGGGAAATTTACATAAAATACAAATTTGGGCAAACCAACCTTATTCGAAATAATGTTTCAGAAATTGTCCATTGACGGGCAATGGGATAGGTTCTCTGGTCATGGTTTTAAGGTGATAGGTATTTTCCCCGCAGATCTCTGAGATTAGGTATGGCCCGAGCCAGAGCTGTTGGAACTTGGCGTGCTTTCCTTTCTTTTCCCAGGCCTTGTCCCACAGCAGGACCAAGTCTGAAATCTGAAAGGCCTTGTATTGGGCTTTATGGTCAAACCATCATTTTACCATTGCTTGATGATGTGCAAAATATTTGAGGATTGCATCTCGTTCTTCTTCCATTCGCACTAGATTTAGGAGCTGAACCTCCACAATTTTATCCCAGTTGCTGAATTCTTGCATAAACTAAAAAACTAGGATCTGTAAGTTGATTGGGAATACTGGGTTCTAGCCATAAACCAGATGGAATGGGGACATTCCTAGGGTGGCCTTAATTTTAATGTGATCCACCCAGAGGGTGAACCTCAGCTTTTGATGCCAATCCCAGGGATTCTATTCTAGCAGGTGTTTGATCACTTTAAGTAAATTTTTGTTCATTGATTCAGCAATGTCGTTCCCCTAGGGGTAATAGTTGTTGGAAAACTTCAGAGTGATCTTCTGATTATAAGTCCATTCAAGTAGTTGCGCCGAAGAAAATTCCAGACGATTGTCACACACTATAGAAAAGGGCATTCTAAATCTTGTGACTATGTTTTCTTCCAAGAATTTAATAACTACGTCTGTCGTGTTGTTTTTGCAAGGTATAGCTTTGGACCACTGGGTGCAGTAGTCGGTTGCAGTCAGGATGTACCAGTGGTTGGAAAACAAATTGGGGTTGATTTCCCTGATGAAATCAAATTCCCATTGGGCGAAGGGCCTAGCCTCAAAGACTAGTTGTAAAGGCATTGTCGGGTTATGATCATGATGTGCCGCAGTCTGACAAGTGTAACATCTCTGAACGTGAGTGTAAACATCTTTAAATATACAGGGCCAATAGTATCCAGCCTAAAGGATTTGATAGGCAATGGCATCAGCTGAGCCATGCCCAGTTCCAAACTGCCTGTGGAATTCATCGATCATCTTTGCAGCTTGGTCCCTATCGATGCACCAAAGTTATACTCCCTCATATTTTCTGCAGTAAAGCACAGGGTTTTTTATCATGAAGTGAGCACTTTTCATCCGCAGGGCACGGCGTTTGTTGGGAGGTAACCCCTTCAGGCATATGTTGTTTAAAAATAAGTACACCAAATCTATGTACCACAGATCTCGAGTGATAGACTCCACTGTGTAAGTTTGACATTCTATGTGGGGAGTCTCTTCTGCCATCGCTCGACTTAGTCCCTAGCCCCAGACTATCTTCATGGGTTGCATTTCCAAGTTGTACTCCTAGAGGATGGCCATCCATTTCCCCCGTCTTTCACCCAATTCTCTCTGCATTAGCAGAGATTTCACAGCATGGTCTGGGATGATAGCATGCACTTTTCTCTAGAGAATATAATGCCAGAATTTCTTCACAGTGTGAACAAGAGCAAAGGTCTACTTTTCCAATGATGAGTACCAGACTTTGGTGTTCTTGAAGGGGGAGCTCATGAAAGCTATTGGTCATTCTTCCCCTTCAACCTTTTGGGTCAATATTGTCGTGGAAGAATGTGGCGAGACAAAGGAATAAATATAAAATGGGAGGGAGTAGTCCAGACTAGCCAAGACGGGTGCCTCCATTATCATTTATTTAATTTGGGCGAATTCCCGCTTTTCCTCAAGACTCCACTCAATTTTGGTATCTCTTTTCATCATCTCGTTGAGTGGTTTGACTATCTCGGAAAATCCAATGATGAACCACCAGATAAAGTTGATCTTTTTGAATAAAGATCACATCTCTTTCTTGATGTCAGGCATTTGTAGGTTTAGCAGTGCTTCAACTCTCTCAGGGTCAATGGATATGCCCTCCTTGGAGACAATATACCCAAGCAACTTCCCTTCAGTGACCCTGAATATGCACTTCTTGGGGTTGAGGGATATTCCATACTGGCAACATCTCTCGCAGATCTGGGCAAGGTGGGCAGAATGGTCACGCTTGTCCTGAGAAAAGACTGTCAAATCATCCATGTAGATGATTATACATTGATTCACAAGGCCCTCGAACACAATGTCCATAGCCTTTTGAAATTTGGCCCCTGCATTAATTAAGCCAAAGGGCATCCTCCGATATGCAAATGTTCCCCACTTGGAGGTGAATGTCATTTTTTCTCTATCTTCGTATTTAACCATGACTTGGTTATACCTGGAGTACCCATCTAAGAAAGACATCATTTGGGATCCATTCACTATCTACAACACCTCATCCAACAAGGGGAGAGGGGTGATTATCTTTCTTGGAGGCTCTATTCAAATTTTAGAAATCCACACAAAGGAAAATTTCACCGCTCTTCTTTCTAACAGGGACCAAATTGGAAACCCACGTAGTGTGCCAAATTGGAAAGATTATCTTGGCTGACAGCAATTTCTCCACCTCTTGACAAATCAGAGGCTCGATCATTGCTTTTTCCAAAAAGGCTTAGCATCAGGTTTTAGGGGAATGGTATGAGTCATAATGGATGTGTCGTATGTTTTCAAATCCTCATATCCCCATGCGATCATGTCTATGTATTCTTAGAGAACTGCGAGAATCTTCTCCTTCTCCTCAGGGGAGCAGGAGGTGCCAATGTGTATCATCTTTTCTTCACCGGGCTAGCCGATGTTTACTTTCTCAAATTTTCCTCCCTCAGAGGAGGATGACATCTTTTCCCAGCCCTGAGGGTCTGAGTCAAAGATATGTTCAATCACGACCATCCCCTTCGGGATGGTGTTAGTGGGTAGGTCCATGATCCCATCATCTTCGTCACCCTTCCCAGCATCATCACGGTCTTGTTCCTCCACTATCTAGTCGTTAAAGACACTAATGTTGGCCATGAAGGCCAAGATATGTTGATCATCCTCAAAAACCTAAAAGTGGGTGACATTATCTAGAATGGATGGGGTGGGGATTATCTCAACCAAAAATCTCTGGAGTCGTGAGCCGGTCATGGGCTCAAGTGTGCTGGTAGAGATGGCAAGGGCATCCGGGACATAATTCCATCACTGGGGAATAAGATCAATGTCAAAGGCATCAAAATCTTTAATAAGGCTCCATGCCCATTTGTGATATACAGATAGTCTCTTGTCATGACATGTATATTGACTCCGGACCTATTTGACAATCAACTCTGAATCACCCAGAGCCCGGAGGTGGGTGATCCCTTTCCTTAATGCAAATAGGAGTCCAAGGACCAAATCCTTGTATTCCATAACATTGTTTGTGTAGTTGAACTACCTCCTATAGGATGTGAGAAAGGATTTCCCTCGTGGGTTGATTAATTCTACTCTAGTCCCATAGCCTTGTTTAGATCGGGACCCGTCAACCTTAAGGGTCCACAGATCATCACTTGTAGTCTAGAGCTGGGGAGAGGGAGCAGTCTTTGGATTTCCTTTGGGAGACTTGGGAGGAGCTTCCTCCTGCACTTTTGGCGTATGGGTGAGGTTTACCTCCGAAGGGGTTTGGAATTGAGATCCCCGGGGAAGTTTCACCAAAGGAGCGCTTCCAGTAGGAATACTGGGTTCCAAGGGATCAACTATATGTTCTTTGTTCCAGAAGGTGTCGATGTGTCAGGTAGTGATGGAAAGGCAAGGCTCACACTCTAACTCTGAATGTTTCTGATAGTGCGCTCGACACCAGGTGCCAGACAAGAGTGTAGTGGGGGTCACTACGGCACCTTGAGAGTTAACCTCAACCCTCAACTTTTCTTCTAGGTCTTAGATTATCTATAGAACTAAGGGATCCTCCCCGGGGGTGAAATTGAATGTTAAGATTTCAAAGGGTTGGTACACCCCAAGGGAAGTCTCCAAAAAGAGGACCTCGCTAACTTTCCTGACTTCGGTAAGGGCCTGCTTCATCTGGAGCTCACTCTCAACCCAGATCTTGTTTGATTCTCCTTCTCAGGGGAGCCATAAGTGGGAGAAGTTGGTCGAAAAGTATCCATTCAAGGACTTAGACCAATTCCAACTTAATAATATCCCATAAGTCTCTAGGAAGGGAGGATCTTCATTATTTTCCCAGAAGACAGCCGCATTGGAATCCTCAAAAGAGACAGTCTTGGGTGGGTGACTGACAACTTCTAGGTTTTCCAAGAGCTTCAAAAGAGACTTCTTCTACTTGAGACAGTTTATAAAAACCTCCATCAAGGTCATGGAGGTAGTAGTTTGTTCTAATGCCTTTGTGATGTCGAACCTTCCTCCCGAGAATTGGTGGCTTCCCTCGGCTAGGTCTTTTTCTTGGTTAGAGCTAGAACCTTTTAGAGGGACTGGTCGGTCAGTTGTATTATTCTAGGGAGGAGTGTCCTTGGCAGGAGGTGTTGGCATGTAAAATGGACCTTTACCAGCCTAGCTCTGAGTATTGTAAGGAGCCCGTGGGTTGGTGAAGGCATTGGCCTCAAAGGCTAGAATTGATTCATCAAAGAATCCTTGCAATTCAGATCCTTCTTCATCTTGTCTGGAGGATTCGAAGAAGATGGTCTCACAGGTGAATGCACTGTGAGTTGACTCCTACACAAGAGGCTCTAGGGGAGGAGTGTCATGCAATTTTTGCCTGTCTAGCTTGGAAATCATGATGACTTTCTCTAGCATGGCATAGTTTACCTCATTGTGGGAGCCTGTGTCGTGCAATCTACACCAATTGGTCATGGTCTGGAAGTCTGTGACTGGTGTGAAATGTGATGGTTCAGCACCACTCTGATTGGCATTTTGGTTTGGAGGTGGGCCTCTGGTGTTCGCATTGTTGTTCCATTGTTTTTGGTTGGGCCAAGGCCCATTGTTGGAGTTTCTTCCCCCGGCATTGTTGTTTCATTGGCCAGAGAAGATATTCCCTCTTTGGGAATTGGAATTTTGGGGTGCATAGGACCCTACCTTCAGTTGACCCATGTCCACAGTCAAGGTGGACAACATTCACCGGAGGGATTCAACCTCAGCAGTCAACTGAGTTTTTGTGTCATAATGTGATGGTTGTTGTTGGTTCCCTGGGAAGGTAGCAGTATTTTCCAGAGTCGAGGGAAGAAATCCTCCAGTCACGGATGATTGAAAGAAGCACACTCTAGGTGGTTCTGTCTGAGGTTGTTGTTCCTACTATGGCTGGTTCCAAGGGAATACTTCCAGACCCGATATTGCCTAAGTTTGTGATAGATAAATGTACTAGGCCTACTGGTCTATCAGTGGTGATGGGGGATTCATTGCCATCGTGAGGGCACCCATTGCTAGATTGGGGTTATATCCCCCGACGTATGCAGTTCCACCGGGGATCATGTTGAAGGGCGTAATCTGCCCAATCCTGCCCGGGGACTTGTTGAGGCCGCGGGATAGTTCTAGGGCTAGGTTGTAGACTTTGCCAAAGTGTCCCGGTTGCCCACGGTAGTTTTTCTCTAGAGGAGAGTGGCAAAAAAGGGGTCCATCGCATTGAGATAGGTCTATATAGTCACTTCTGGGGATGGAATGAAAGGGCCCGTGCACCGCTTCAAGGCGCGTTGGAACCGATGATTGAATGTTGCAAGGGGTTCATTGGGTTCCTTTCTGATGGAAATGAACTATTTGTGGGACCAAGTTGGGTCCACATGTATGTGAAAGGCATCCAAGAAGGTGTCCTTAATGTCCTGCCAAGTGTTGATGGAGTTGGCGGGAAGGTTGAGGTACCAGTTTAGTTCACCCTGTCCCAGGGATAGGGGAAATATCCAGGTCACAACATCTTCATGTTGGATCCAGTGTCGATTCATGGCATCCTTGTATGCTAGTAAGTGTTCCTCTGCCATTCATGAGCCTAAGTTCTGATATCTTGGGAAAATCTTCTCTAAGTGTGAGGGTAAGTCGTTGGCTGCACCCAAAAAAGTTTCCATAGGGGAACCGATGTTACTGAAGTATGCAGCCATTTAGGGAACTGGATTTTGAGTAGGTTGAGTGCTGGTTCTCAGGATTGTCTAAGAAGTTTGGATATTTCGAGGTATACAAGACCCCCAAACAATAGTGGCTGGTGTGGTTTTTGGGGTTCATTTGTTTCGAGCTGAAGACTCGAGTTTGACAAATCTTCCAGGGTTTGGGGCTGACCTAAGGATTCTTTCAAATTTTTCTTGGGAGAAAGACACAATCCCATTGAAGGCTTGATTCCTAAAACTATAGCTTGGGGAACCCTCGGGAGGTGTAAAATCAGAATCTCAAGAGGGGGACGAGTTCATGCCCTCCTTCTAGTGCCATTTTTTGTTGACGAGACTTAGGTGACTAGGTCTGCCAGTAGATGTAAGTTGTCACTGGGTACTGGGGTACCGGCCAACTTTGCCTGTAAAGGTTATCCAGGGAAATGAGATTCCTCGGGCCTCCAAGCACCTCAGATTCAGGTCTCAATGGTGCGGGGGCTCGGTTGGGAGATGTGACTATTTTCGAGGGGGATAGCTGGTTATCTTCAACTCATTCTCTACGGGGATTCAGGAAGGTGACGTTTCTCCAAGAATTCTTACACTTAACAAATAAATTGAAAAAGATCCTACAAGGTTAGAAGCATTTCATCTACCTATAGTTATGCTTAACATTCAAAACATCAACAATAATCTAACACACTATACTAAATACCGAAGAAACATACAACCATAAGTTCATATTTCATCAGTAGAAAGGGAAAGGAGGTCGTTAATCTACTTTAAGTGTTAGAGAAAAGGACATGAAGAACACTAAACATAAAATACCATCAATCCAGAAGACAAAATTCCAACAACATCATTGCAAGAACTCTCTCTTCTCCATTAACATTTCTTCCAGCAAGCACTAGTGTGTGGTACAATGGTGGCTCCCAGGGAGCATCTGAATACTGAAAGCTTAAAGACTAAGGAGCATTGAGCTCTGCAACTTAAGAAATGGAAATACTGCTTTTCTATTACTATGGACTGCAAAATCATCAATTTTTCCGACCCTTGGAATGGGGCTGGACTTACTATTTATACACATTTACATCTAACCCTAACTTATGTTACACTGTATAATAGAATATATTATCCAGTGGCTGGTACTACCTATGCCACTCTACAAAAGACCTAGAGATGGAATAGGCCTGTCATATCAGAAGAAAAGATCAAGAAGTGAAGTAGAAGAATCAGCCTTGAGAAGAGGGCCAGGAAGAAGAAAGAAGAAAACTGATCCCCCAGGGATCGAGGCTACATGCCTCATAAATGGGAAAAATAGTACCTTCTCTTTGATGTGCTAGGTGTAACGTTGAAGCGACACCTTGGGAGGATCATGTCGGAAAAACCTTTTGTCAATCTGACATGCCTTGAAGTAGTCATCTACCCTTTGACAACCTTTGACAACCTTTATTAACTACTACCCACTTTCTAGCAACCTTTATTAACTGCTTTGAAAGTGATCGGTTGGCCTTGGGGACCGAGACACGGATCACTGAAAGAATACAAAAATATAGGATCCAGGACTCCGAGATCTGGGAGCTTACATTCCAAAGAATAAAGAATACAAAATGCTTGGGTTTTCTCCGGCCTACGGAGAAACTTTATTGTTTCTTATTGTCATTGAAGGTCTAGAGGAGATGGGAGATTCCATCTTCATCAATTTCCTTAAGGCCAGCCCGCCAGTACTTAGCCACCTCAATCTGTTCCCCCAAGTCTGGAACATTTCCCTTAAATTCATTGGCCATTTTTTATCGCATCATCACCACTGAGTACCATACAAGTTATTCTCATTATTTAGGCACCATCTACTCCCTCCAGGGATTGATACCTTGATTCCATTAGCTCATCGAACTTCCCCAGGACGTACTCCTCTGGTGTGCAAGTGTCAGTGCTGAATGGATCAGCTCTAGAAACCTTCATAACAAAAAACTTGTATAAATTAAAAGAATATTGTACTGCATTAATTTTGTCCCATAGAGTCCCCACCAATTTCTTGATTACCCTCAAAGTGAGGTCAAGTCTGGAGTACTGGGTTCTCACAAAATTGAATGACTCCTCCCCCAAAATTTTGGATTCAGAAATAATTTCCTCTCCGAGGCTGAGGAGATCTTCTAACTCGACTTTCCATGCCTTGTAATTTTCAATATTCGCCTCCCATGTACTGATGGTGGTCTCAGCCTGATGTTAGATGTGGCAGGCCGCATATAGATCTGGGAGGGTGGATACTAAAAAATGCCAGACATTTCCCACTTGTAGGGAAATCCATTCATTGACCACTTGGGCTTTCTTCTTCATCACTCATAGTGAATCCACATCACTTTGCGGAAGTGATATATCTGATGTAGAGGCCCCTGGAGGAATAACGCTGATAGGTCAGGCTAGCTTAGTTAGCAACCGCATAAGGTTTGCATTTTTCTCCTTTTCTTCTTTGAGCTTTTGAGCTTCCTTTTCATAATGAGCTTCCACTACCCTGGCCGCCTCTTTTAATAGGTCTACTTCACCCTATTTTCCCCTCTTCCCCAGCGATACTTCTGTGATAATATAGTCTCCAGCCTCTATCGTCGCTTTGTCCGTGTCTGGGGAAGGTGTTGCTATCACTCTGACTGTCTCTCCACCCGGCTCAGTTCAAAGGGTGTGAACTGTCTGGGGTTTCTTGGCCTTTGGTGGGTTCTGTGCCTAGGCCATCATCTCTGCTAAGGAAAGGTGGGCCTGGGGTGTTGCTGGAGGTTCCTTTCTCTTTTGGTTTTCTATTAACCATGGGGGCGGTAAGGTTGGCTTGGTAGCCAAAATGTGTTCCTGTGACTTCTCCCCGATATCTTGTTGTGCCCCTTCATTAGGATGAGCCTCCTCTGATTCCTTTCCTATGTCTCCTGGTTCGTCGAAAACATTTCCTTCGATGACACTTGTGTCTTCTACCCCGGCATCTACATCTTTGGCCATGTCTAGGTCTTCATTTGTCACCCTGGGGTTTTCTTTGTCTTGTTGTTCCTTTTCTTCCTCAGCCTATATTTTTGGGATGTCCTCTTCCATTGGTACATATTTTAGTAATGGGTGAGGTAACGGGCCAAGATTTAGTGTTTGAGCCACAGTGATTACCTCCCAAAATGTCACCTCTGAGAGTGGCACTTGGAACATGACAGCTGAGGTTATGGTTGCTCCTGAAGGTCCGGTTCCCCAAGTTGATGCCATTTTTTCACTTTGATTATGTTGGTCCACTCCCATGTCCTGTATCTCCAGGGCTTTGGAGGAAATTTCTTGTTTTTCCTCTTCCTCTTCTTCTGCCTGCTCCTGTTCCTCTGTCTACTCCTATTCCTAGGCAGGTTCTTGTTATGGAGCTTCTTCTTGCTCTGGGATTTCAACCCCTAGCTGCTCAATGTCCCCCTGTAAATTCCCGAACTCATTGGTTGTAAAAACATCATCAAATTCATCCCACGGGGGAGGATTGGCCATGACATGAGCAGGCTCTGGTTCTATCTCTGGCTCCAGGGAGTCAGAAAAAAGGATTTCAACTTGCAGGATCTGAGGCATCCCAAGCTCTAGCTCCCTTTTAGGCTTCAGATTAAGCCTCTTCTTTCTCCTGGTGACCAAATGTGGCCCCACTTCCCTTAGGACCTATTCTTCCTCTGGATCTACCCCTGTTTCCTTCACCATTAGTGGTGCTAGTGAAGGGGAAGAAGGCAGACGGATGGGTCTGGTTATGAGCACCAGGGTTGCCAACCGCGTGATTAATTTATCTTTCATTTGCTGGGAAGATACCAAAAATTATTTTAGCTGCTCCTTAATGGAGGTCTCCTATGGAGCTGGGGTTTCCATTATTCCTTTTCCCCTATCTTCTCTTTGTGAAGAAGTTCTGGCTCCCAGGGTTAACTTTGGCACTAGCTGGGCAGCCCTGCAGACACTCTCAGAGAACACCTTCTTAAAGTAGGCATGGCTACATTTGACCATGTTGTGGGTGAACTCTTTAATGGTGGGCCCCTCTTGGGCATTCTAGTCCACTAATGGGAGGGCCAACTTATTAATCCCCTTTTCTTTTGTACTGGGGATCTATTGTGGATCCAGAGTCTGAGAAGTCATCTAGAAATATCTGGAGCTTTAACCTTTCCATCATTCCCATTCTCATCTAGATGTAATTTTGGCTTTGGACTTCCATGTCATCCTAGAAATCTTCCCAAAAGTCTTCCATGTGGTATTGATGGAGCTCTGATTCCCAGGGAAGTGCCGATGCAATTTTTCCATGCGGATCAAAATTATTCTGCACCAAGTAGAATTCTGCTAAGTTATAGCTTTTGAGCTCGTTGTCTGCCTCCTTGGCCATGGCCAGACTACACGAGTAATTTCCACAAGTAATTGGGAATGGGATGTTTGTCACCTTCTTCAAGGCGTAGAAGGCATGTAGCTCCATTATTTTTCTGCAATATTATAAAATAATTATCTTGTTCCCATAATGCTTGGGTAACAAGTAAGGTTTCTTAGAGAAACCGGTCACCCTTATATATGTATGTTGCTGGAACTATATATAGTAATGGCCGTAACTTCTGACTAGATTCATTGCCTCTATGGAGAGGTGGTATCCTACATCCTGGGTAAGTGTGAGTAGGTTGTAATAGATGAAGGCGTCATTCACATGACAAAAATTGGGGAAACTGTCCTCCCATTGGATTTGTGGAAAAAAGTCCCAGGGAGCCTTCTGACCGGGGCCAATCCCGAGTACACCCATTGTAAGTAATCTATTGGTGGCGGGCTGTTGTTGTGCTAGGGCCCAGAGAACATAAGAAGTCATATGAAACTTATGCTTTTGAACCACCTATAGAAACAGAGAATCTACATGGTTGGAGATGATGGCAGCCCAATCAAAATATTCTCCCTTGGTGGAGATGCCAAGCAAAAAATAGTACATCCATGCTGATAATTCTTGGGCATGGGGTTGCCCGAAGACCTGGGCTAGTGCTATTATCCCCATCTGGATACTTTCTTTAAATTCAGACTGGGGGAGTTCTAGCTTCATTCTCTTGGGATCCCTCTTTGGGGTCTTGAGCTAGTGGTTATTCATGTATATCCGAGCTACTCCCTCCAACTGTTTAAACTATGCTAAGGCATCTACTCTAGTAACCACAACTAGTTTTTCAAATTGAGGGATCCCTAAGCCCATTTGGAAAGTAGCAGTGTCGAGAGACACCATAGGGGTAGGATACCTGGTAGGTTCCAGGGTTGTGAGCATGACGGCCTAGACGAAAGAGTTGTAGTGTGCTGCAAGTGTGAGGATTAACTCTAGAGACTGCATTGAGCATAGAAAATAGGCAGCCTTGAGGATCCTGGAATCCCCAACATTGATTGCCGATGGATCCCCAGCCTGCCACTAAATGTACATTATTTTCACCAAGGCCTGCATTTTGGCCCACATCCCAACACTGGTGTCGGTAATAAACTATACTTTGGAATCAATCTTTGATCCCACAATGGTTCTATCTTTCATGTATTTCATACTAAGGGGCAATTTCTCTAAGGCCCTCTCCATTTTGGATTTTACGGCTACCCTGGTGACCACCGCGGAAGGAAGTTCTGGACTCCTAGGTGGTGAAGATGCGGAAGCCTCAGACATGATGGAAGTATATTGCTCTAGAAACCTACAAGGCAAGGTGACTGTCAGAATGTAAAGATAAATAATACTCCGAGATCCGGAGATCTTACCACCGCGGCACTTATTTTCCCTGAAAAGTTAGTTTAGTTCAAAAATCCTAGAAAGTATATATATATTGCAAACTTGGAAATTTAACCAATATCAAGGCCTGGGGGTCTCATCATACTTATAAAAAGCAAGACATGGGTTGGGTGAGGGAAAGAGACCTAGAGTCTGGAAAACTAACCGTTAGAAGAAGTGCGCGAAAAGTGAGCTATCAGGCCCACGTGCACATTACGTGGCTATGCAATAAATGGAAGTTATAGCGACGGTGGTGGAGCCAACTATCCAAATGAGCGATTAGCAGAGGCCACATGGATAGTTTTGAATGCATACATGGGACATAAATTGGATAGTCATTAAAGCTAGTTTACAAGGAGAGAGAAAACTGCCTGGTTGAAACCAGCCGAGAGCCAAGTTTCAACCAGGTGGTATCCTGCCTGGAACGAGCTCGCGAATTTGGGAATGAGAATAGAGGAAGCATGATGAGATTTTTACAAAACTAGGTGGATATACATGAAATATACAACATATACAACACATATACATCAGAGTTGAAAGGTATATACATGCAAAATGGAAGGATATATATTAAAATATAGCAAATGTACATATATACACAAAACACAAAGCCGCTACCTAAACAAAAATGCACAAAATGTACAAAACTTACACTACCTATAGGATATAATACATCTGCACAGAGGGCAGACAACCCTCTGGTAGAGCAGACCCACCAACGGGCGGCAAAACCAGACAACCAAGATAGAAATAAACAAAGAAACAAGACAAAAACACAAACCAAGCAAAAATGAAAATCCAGGAAATGGAGAGAAAAAGAGAAACCAACCTGAAAAAACTAGCGAAAGGAAGGAAGGCAAGGTGTCGAACACTTTGCAATAGCTTGTGCCTCCAAAGGATCACCACTCAACACTAGAAACCACTCACAATTGCTTAGAACAACTTGGAAATAGCTCGCACTAGACTTTGCTCAAATCGCTGTGATATCACTCTGAAATTGTTTAAGTGTTTAATCGCGATAATTGTGAAAATGACAGGTGATTTCTATTTATAGCCAGGGTAAAAGAAAGTTACCTTTCCTTCCACAAACTCTAGAACAAGCTAACCTTCAGACTCCAGGCCCAGGGATTCCATGCCACCATATCTCCTTGCGGAAGGAAGACGTTGTGGCAAAGAATCCCGGAGTCCAGAATCCGGCTCCTGGACAAAGAATGACAAACTCTAGGACTGGGTCCTAGAGACACGAGGGACAAAAACAAAGAGAAAAACCAGCACCATGGGAAAGAAAACCTAGAGAAGGAAACAAAGAAACAAAAGAAAAGATAAGCCAAGAGCCAAAAGCAGAAAACAAAAAGGGGGGACCCAACATTTTGCACACAAAATGTAGGGATGGGGATGTAGGGCATAACAAATGGTGACTATCTGGGATGAATGCCTTCACGCATTCGAGAACTTCAAAATATCTGGTTAGCAAAATTAGAACAAATTGTTACTCGAAGCATCTTACTTGTAAGGTATAAAACGTCTGAGAAAATCAGGCCATGTGAGATCCAACCCATGATCCTTTCATCAGTGGTGAAGTGTGTGCTTTGGAAGGTTATTCAGACTCAGAGTGTTATTCAAACTAAGTATAGATCAATGATTGGAGGTCTACAATATCTAATACACACCAGACTAGATATTACCAATGCAGTTGGAATTGTGGCTAGATATCAAGCAGATCCTAAAGAAACACATGTTGCTACTATAAAAAGAATTTTCAGATATTTGAAAGGAACTGTGGAATATGGATTGTGGTATGAAAAATCTGATGATTTTACTTTGCAGGCTTTTACTGATGCAGATTGGGAAAGTAATGTAGATGAAAGAAAGAGCACAAGTGGTGGCACATTTTTCCTTGGGAAGAGATTGGTTTCCTAGTTAAGCAAGAATCAGAACTGTATTGCTCAATCTACTACTGAATTAGAATATGTAGCTGATGCAATAAATTGCACACAAGTTGTTTGGATGAAACAAATGTTGGAAGATATTGGAAAAAGTTTTAAGGAGCCAGTGGTTATTCATTGTGATAATAAAAGTACAGTAAACATATCAAAGAATCCTATAATGCACTCAAAGACTAAACATATTTCTATCAAGTATCATTTCTTAAGGGAGAAGGTAGTTGCTAAGGAGATTAAACTAGAGTACATAAGCACAAAGGAATAGATAGCAGATATATTTACTAAACCTTTTCCAAAAGATGCTTTTGAATACCTCAGAGGCATGCTTGGGGTGATGGCCCCTCCCAGTGGTAATTAAATGATGCAGATATGCATCAGCCCAGTGGATCTCAGAGCTATATTATTAGCTGGACTTGATGTATGGATCTACTCCTTAGGGGGAGTGATCGCAGGAGAACACTATGGAGCACATTTGGGTGATCTTGCACCTGATTGGACATGAATATTTGACAAATCTACACCTTACCAAAAACTACAGATGAGTTATGGAACCCTTTGCCATTGCTACCAAAGGGGGAAGGAATCTATGTGAAAATCCCTACTATTTTGGGGAGATTTGTTGAGGATATTGAGAAGATTGTAAAGAGAGAGAGTACTTCTGGTTTGGTGCATATGGATTTTCCCATATGTTGCCATCAATGTAAAAGGGGAAGATTGTTGGATGATATTAGTTTTTGGTACTAATCATGTTGTTGATACTCAAGTTTTTTTACTGATGTCAACATATATTTCTATGGAAGAAGACAGACTAGTTACTTGACTGGAAGGCATGTACGGACACTATATGGATGAACCAGAATGAGTGAAGTTGGATTAAAGAAGAATACTGAGTTTTGACCTTACATCTAAGGCTGCTTGACTTTATGTTTCATATCATGGATGTTATAGTTGTTTTAGTAAAGACTATTTTTCTGGACTGTAACTGTGATTCTGGATAGAGAAGGTCTCTGTGTTTCAAGAATATCTTGCTGAGGAAGATGTTTCAAAACATGTGAGGTTACTGATGGAGAGCCGACATATGATTGTGAAATGGGTTGAGTTCAATTTATGTTTGGGTACTGATGATGTTAGTTGTGGCGTGTATTATGGAGAAGACTTATTTCCTAGCTGACTTCAGACTTGTAACATGTGGAAATTAATTTTGAGCATGGATTGCGGATCCAGAAGTATTTGTAATGAATTGTAAATATTGTATACTTGTTATAGGTACTATGTGTATCTTATCAAGGGCTTATGTAATTATTTGTATGATGGGAAGCCTTAATTGGTCAACATGGTTAATTGTGTATTAGGAAAGCTTAACTAGCCGACCTAATGGGTTATTGTAAGAGGGTATATATGAGTGATATTTTCATTTGTGAAAAGTGTGGCAGAGAAAGAAAAGAGCAGAGATTTTTGAAGCTACAAATCTTGACTATTGGATAGAGAGCAGAGTTGGTACTTCATTGTAATTGACCAAGAAAAGACAGTTGCTATCAGAAAATTCACTGGATTGTGTATTTTTTGTATACATTTGATGCAGATTGTGAACCCTTGAGGGTGGCTTTAACCTTCTTTGGGCAATGAGCCTACTACTTTCATTGGCTCCTAATAGGGTCTATCTCCTAATAGGGACTGTGTACTATAATTTAATAACAAGCTCCTAACAGGGATAATATCTTTTAACAGGGATACTATACTCTCAGTACATTATTTTGTGGGTGTTAATTCCCATAAGGGTTTTACCTTTATCATAGTTTCCTCGACAACAAACATTGTGTTATGGTGTTGGCAGTTACTGTGTTTTTTTTTTTTTTGTTATGGTTCATAAAGTTTAAATTTTAATAATCTATTGCACAACTGATTCACCCCCCCCCCCTCTCAGTTGTCTTGTGGACTGTTATTCCTAACATATGAAATATCCATCAAAGGAAGAGAAGTAACATGAAGGAGAGATTGTTGTCAAAGGAAAAAGAGATGATCAAGAAGAGGAACAGTCAAGGAAGGACACCTATTAGGAACAGACATAGAAGTTGCTACATCTATCCAGTAAAGGGATTGAAGATTGAAGAAGACACTTTACAAGAAACAAATCTAAGATATATGAGCTTACCGAGAGCCAGACATTTGTATTATTTATAATAGGAGAGATTGATGAACCTCAACTATTATATTTCATATTGTATTAGTAATAATGTACTATGATACCATCAATTCCAAAGGGAGAGATGGATGACATATAACTGATTGAATGTTTGAAAATGTTAAGTTGATCACCGAAATGTAGAAAGATAATGCAAGACATTAAATTAGATAATGGATTGTATTGTAATTGATGTCAACTTGATATAATCTGATCAGTTATATTCAAAGTGTCAAAGACTTCACAGAATTGGAGAGATAAATAGTATGCTTCCAGTAATGCATAATAGATCAACATTCACTAAGTGACTACAAACACCGACGGCTAGTGGAACCCGACAGACAGAGAAAACCAAGAGCAAGGTCACACTGATGCCCAAGAAAGAAAACCGACAAGCATTACCAACAAGCAGAATCACAAGCATTACCAATGGCCAGAATTATAGTGTTACTTGATGGACAGACAACCTCGACGGACAGATAACCCTGACGGACAGATAACCGCGATGGAGAATCCCGAGGGGAACTGAAGTGTAGACCAAAATTATTGAAGAGTTAAAACACCGAAAGGAACAAAAGTTTAGAAATGACAAAATACTTAGCTAGTAGAGGTAAAGATAGACTTAACTGGTTGTTAACTTTGTTTTCATCGACAATTTAAAGGTAGAGATAAGTAAAAGATTTAAAGTTGTTTTATCTAGTTGTCAAGGAGAAATCTATGGGATAAAACTTAAGTGAATATTTAAAGCAAGATTGGATAAGATTGTGGATCATGCCAAGAACAAGAAGATCAATAAGTAAGAAACGATGATATTATGTCGATAAAGAGACAATATAATTCATTATTAAATAGGGGAGTGAATAGAGAAAGAGGATGCTAGAGAGAAACTGATGAAGAACAACTTCATACAGTCCTAATCAATCAAGCTCAGGAAAGAGCTAAAGACTTTTGCGGACATCAAGAACCAGAGAAGCATAGCATCACCAAGAAGAAAGAAGTGGGGAAAAGGTATTGAAAAGAAACATTGATCAGAAAGGTATAATGAGCTTGCAATAGATCTAAAAATATGCAAGTCTAATTTGTATGTGTGAACAGATCATTTATTGTTTCAGTTTAACCATTGATTCAGAAAGTCTCTTAACCAAGCAGGACTTAACAATCCTTTCTATAGTAGATACATCCCAAGGAGTATCAAAAATTTTGATCATGAAGATAGCATGAGATACCACATACCATTTTAAAAACTACACTAGGTTTAGTCATAGAAGGTAGCATAGAGATGCCTGATATCAAGTAACAAACTATTCTATTTAAATCCTCTAACAAGGTTGCACCTAATAGTCTCTCTGTAACCTTTAACAAGGTTGCACCTAATAGTCTCTCTGTAACCTTTAACAAGGTTGGCTCTTCATCGAGATCACTTCAGAAGAGTGAAAATTTTGGGTTACTAGTCCCAAGTGGATTTTCCCTTAACAGGGTTTCCACATTAAAAATACATGTGTCAATTTGTTTATGAGTCATTAATTTAGTGTTTTGCATTACACATAACTAATTTGGATTGATCAATATACACTAAGAAATTTACTATTTTTTGGTAAATGAAAGACTGTTAATCGATAAACATTAAGAATTAGGTTTAACAGTGAACTCTGAGAAGTAGTTATTTGATAATTTTATTTGAAGGCATTCATCTTGTAGGACTGAAGATAACTAGAGGCTTAATATTGTGGTACTAAGTTTTTGGGCTGATTTATTGGAATATTTTTTAGGCCATTGATTTACCCTCCCCCCCACCCCCCACTCTTACTTATTTCTAACAATGAGATCTGGTGTCCAAACCAAATGTAAGTTACTTCAAAATATTTGGAAGTAGGTGTTATATTCTTAAAGATGCAAGAGATAGAAAGTTTGACTCTAAAGGAGATGAAGGAAAATTTTTGGGATATTCTACTAAACTCAAAGCCTACAAATGTTTGAATAATAGTACTAACAAAAGTGTCAAAAGTGCATATGTGAGGATTGATTAATTTGCAAAGAATAATAATGAAGATAGCAAAAGGGAACCCAAGGATTATCAAATATTTGTTTATGTACAAACTGAGATTCCTGACACCCTACCAAAAGAACAAACTGAGGAAGAAGATGAGCAAAGAGAGATTCCACTGAATGACGGAAATGATGAGGTACCTATGGTTACCAAGCCCATACTGGAAAATTAAGTAAAGATACACCACTCAACGAGTAAAATAATTAGCGATAAGTCTATTGGAGTTCAAACAAGAAGCAAGGTAAGAGAAAATACATGTCTAATATATGAACTTGAACTGAGAAAAGTAAAAGATACGTTAGAAAGTAAAAATTGGATGGAAGCAATGAAGGAAGAGATATATCAAATTCAAAATAATAATACATGGAATTTGGTACCAAGATCAAAAGATAAGAATGTAATCGGTACTAAGTGGATTTTGAGAAAAAAGTTGAACGAGCATGGTAATGTAATCAAAATAAAGGTAAGATTAGTTTGTAAGGGGTATGCAAGAGAAGAAGGAATTGACTATGGTCAAAATTTTGCACCTTTTGCTAGATTAGAAAGAGTAAGGATTCTACTAGCATATGCGGCTTATAAAGGATTCAAAGTTTATCAAATGGATGTTAAGTATGCATTTCTCAACGGTATTCTTGAAGAGGAAGTATATATTGAACAAGATAAAGGATTTTCTAAGAACACTAACTGAGACATGGTATGCAAATTACACAAAGCATTGTATGGCTTGAACACAAGCACCCTGAGAATGGTATGAGAGATTTCATTAAAATCTAATTAAAATAGGATTTCAAAGAACTAGTGACAACAACAATGTGTATCTAAAATGCGATAGTAATAACTAGTTTTAATTGCTGAAACATTTGTTGATGACATTATCTTTGGAGGCAATGACACATTGTGCAGATCTTTTGCTAAGGATATGAGAAAGGAGTTTGAAATGTCTATGATTGGAGAGATTAACTTCTTTCTTGGACTTCAATTTCAACAGGTAAAGGATGGGATGTATCTTACACAATAAAAATATATCAAGGAGATCCTAAAGACCTTTGGTATGGATGACTCAAAACCAGTTGGAACATTGATGGTCACTGGCTGCAAGTTATCTAAAGAGGATGAGTCACAAGAATTCAATGAGATACTCTATCAATCCATGATTGGTAAGTTGCAATATGTAGTGCACAACATACTTGATATTTCTCATACAGTAGGAATTGTTCCAAGGTTTTCTTTTAATCTAAAGGAAACATATATGTCTGCAGTTAAGAGAATTTTTAGATATCTCAAAGGAACTAAATATTTTGGCCTACTATACAATAAAGGAGGAGAGTTTGACTTGAAAGTCTATACTAATGTTGATTGGGCTCAAAACATTATTGACAAAAAGAGAACTATCGAACGAGAATTCATTTTAGGAGAAAGACTAGCTACATAGCTAAGAAAGAAACAAAGTTGTATATCACAGTCTACTATAGAAGCTGAGTAAGTTGTTGTGGCTACGAATTGTGCAAATATTGTGTGGATCAAACTGCTACTAGAAGGTATGTAAGAAGAGATCATAGAACCAGTCACTATCTATTGTGAAAATACAAGTGCAATAAACATATCAAATAATCTGGTAATGCCCTCAAAGACCAAGCACATATCTATCAAGTATCACTACTTGAGAGAGAAATTACAAGACAAGCTTGTAATGTTGGAGTATTTGAATTCAAAAGAGTATCTTGCTGACATAATCATGAAACCACTACCAAAGGATGGTTTTGAGTATCTCAGAGGTAAGTTAGGGGTCCTACCCCTATCGAACATTCATTAAATGAAAGAGGCATGTTTCATCAATTCTAGAACACATTAGAATATATGAATTTTGAGTTGATGCTAAGTGATCACACTTTAAGTGATGCCTAAATTTGTGAAAGGAATTATGTATGCAAAGATAAATCAGTACATGCAGGGTATGATTCACTACCTGAACAAGATTTTGGGAGTATGGATATTTGGAATTGTTGTCAAAGAGGGAGAAGTGTGTAATTGATGAGTATGTAATTGATGACTCCCAATGACTCCACAAGGGAGAAGTAAACACAAGAGAGAAGTAAGTACAAAGAAGAAGCAAGTGATGAATACAAATAAATAAGACTATATGAAAGAGGGAGAATGTAATAGAAGGCAAAGAGGAAGAACAAGCTAAGAGGGATAAAATATAGTACAGAGATATCATAATATACCATCATCAATTGATAGTGTTGTCATCAATGCCAAAGAGGGAGATTGATAACCAACTTATGGTAATAGTGATGAAGACCAAGTTTAAAAATAATACAAGAAATTAGAATGGTTATATCAGTTGTTAGTTTTTCATTAATGTCAAGTGATTGATTTCTGGTTTATATTAAGATTCCATATCAATTGGAGAAGAACTTAATTGGGAAAATAATAAAGATCAGACAATGATAAGGAACTTTTGATATAATTTTTTCTTACTTAAAATTTTATGGTGTTAATTCGGTAAAGAAGAAAGGTCATGTTGGTAAAGGGAATAGCATAGTTACTGAGCAGTGAAGTGTTTGTCAATCAAGAAAAACAAATAAAGTCACCAAGAGAAGTTGACAACTGAGAAAGGTCAGTTATCAAGAAAGGTTGGTAACCAAGAAAAGTCAGATACCAAGTGAAGATATTCATCGAAGTCACTAAGCATGGAACAAAGCATGAACTGAGATTGAATACAAGGAGAAGAATGAATTTAATGCAAAGAAACATAGATCAAGAAGTTTCCAAGTATGAAGATGAAGTCTGTTGTAAGATCTACGGTCATGAAAAGTCAAGTTCAAAATTAGTGATGTATTTTAAGTGGCAAAATAAAGTTGTGAGTTCCAAGATAAAGTGCAAGTTACAAGGCATGGTTAACCACTTAACCGAGTTGCAAATACATTGAATCAGTTCATTTGAGAAGATTGAATGGCTGAGTGCAATTGAGGGAGAACCTAATCAATAGGATTAAGAGGAAAAACAAAGGCCTATATATTAATGAGTTTGTATGTTTATATAGAGTCTCTAGGGAAGTGATATGTTGAAGAGCTACCGAGAGGAGTAGTGAAAGAGTTGGATAACTAGTCTAGAGGAGATACTGGTGAGTTGATGAATTGTTGGTGCCAGTAAGGTTTGAAGAGTGAATAAAGGATCTGATCAAGAAAAGTATAGTTTTAGAATCATAGGTCACATTAGTACATTGTTTCTTACTAACATTTATAATAGAAAATCACTTAATTGAGTGGATCTAAAAATTACTTTTGTAAACCCTTGAGAAAGGTACCATTCTAGGATGAATGTTTAAGCCCTCTAGCCAGACCACTCTTAATAGGGTGAAGATCTTAATAGTTCTAAGGTAAATCCCCTAACAAGGTCACATCTAACAAATGTGCATTGTAATATTTAACATGATTAGCTCTTAACTGAGAATACTTTAGAAGAGTATTTCTTTTTTTGTGTGACAATTCCCATGGAGGTTTCACCAAAATTGGGTTTCCTCGTTAAATCTTGTGTGATGTAACACAAGCCTTTCTCCACCCTATCTTCCTCTAGGGTATCCTTAGGTCACTTATCTTGACCTATTAGGGATATAATCTAACCCTACTCTCCTTAGGATTCTTTGTACAAGATCCTACTCCTTTTAACTTGTGAACACCATTCAAGTAGAACCACAACTCTTCAAAACACCATCTAGGATCTGAATAGCCCTTCTTGCTCTATCTTCACAAACTTCACAAACTAACCCAAGATGATTAGAAACCACTCCACAAAGAGAAGTAGGCCTTTTAGGATTTTACTGAGATCCCTTTGAATGCCTGTAAACACATTTTGCACTGGAACCCTAATCGAGTTCCAAGAAACACAACAATTGCTTCCCAAATAAGCCTACAAGAAATTAGGCCTAATTAGGCTCTTTTTCTGCAATAAATCACAAAACTTCTTAACAAGTTGGAAAAAAAATTGGATCCTGATACCCTTTTTCAAGACACTAAATATTTTCTAGGTCTTGGGCTCTCAAACTATTTGTACAGTCCTTCCTACAAACAAGCCTAAAATTTAGGGTTTTAGGGCTTTCAAAGCGTGTCTGACAAAATCCTTGTTTTCACCATCACAACTTATGTACTATCATTTCCCATTGAATTTGGGACTTCAAGAAACATAACCCTACCTCCCTCCAAGCTCTGATTGAAGCTACAATGCTTTTAATCTTCCTTATCAACTATGCACTGCACTGTGATCCCTAGCCATGCAACACTGGCTCGCCTAGGGAATCACATTAAAAATAACTCCCATGCTTTCCAGGGCCCCTCCTTCACTATAAAATATGTACATGGAATCACCTCCCTAATCCCAAAGGACCGTGCAGATTCCATAGTGGGAAGAGGACCTATGACTCCATCTTCACCAATTGCTTGGTTCAAACTAGCGACTGGACAGAAAACAAAATAATTTACAATCCTAACTAAATGCTCACAAAATTAAAAACCAACACCACACAGAATCTTAAAATTAACTAATCTAACACTTCCATGGATTACAGTATGCAATTCAATCCATTAAAACACTATTTGCTCAGAAAAACACTAACTGTGACTGTTTTTGCTATTATCTAGTCCGTACACACACTTAAAAAATTAAGCCAACCCTTCACAAAGGTTGAGGATGACCTTAAGTAGTTGACCAAAACCCATAAACAATTATTTTAGATAGTTATGAAACCAATTTCTCGAAGTTGCAATTATGCAACAAATGTTGTCAATGATAACATTGACAACTTTTACATCTTTTTGGATTTGCTATCCAAACTTGGTCAAAAGTCCAAAAATCTTGCCCAAATTCCTATATAATGTGTTATCACATAAAATAGGACCTCAAATCACTTGCTTGATCATTTTTACATCAAAATTCATAAAACACCCTAATTGACCTAATGTGGACCTTCCTACAAAATAAGGTCACAAAGAACCTATTAAGGCCTCCTAAACTTGCACACTACACACTAGGACTTGTTTAGTCCCCTTATTTCACTACTGGTATGGCTAGAACCAATACAAGCCAAAACTAAAATAGAAGCCCTAGGTTCCTTCCTAACCCTACCTAGGTGCTCCTGCACCATACTCCCCCACAAAGGGAAGTTATGTCACTCCTATGGATAATAAATCTTCAGAGATGCCTAACTTTTTGAAGTCTAACTTTGCAATCCATGAGGCCTCTAATTCAGGCCTATTCTTCCACTTGATTAGGTGTTCCATGTACACCTTTTTCCTTGTAGTCTTCTTGACTCTGGATTCTAGAACTCTGTCAGCTTCCAACTGAGGTTTTGGAGGTAGTACTGTAGTCTCAACATCACCACTATCCCCTTGACTACTTGGACCATTCTCTATTATCTGTCCTTTGAATTGAATTAAATCTTGTACATTGAACACCAGAGAGATGCTCAAATCAAAAGGTAGGTCTATTTTATATTCATTAGCCCCATACTTGGCTAGAATCTTGCAAGGTCCCACCCTCTTCATCTACAATTTAGTTGGGATGCCCTTCTGTAACTAAGATTTGTTCAAATGAACCATCACATAGTCACCTATCTCAAACTAAATGTCCTTCCTCTTTTCATCAACTTTGGCCTTCACCTTTTGTTGACTATCTTAGATTGTCTGCTTGACCTATTCTTGGATCTCCTTCATGGTTTGAGTGAATTCCTCAGCATGACCACTCCTATACTCCATGTCTCCAAGATCCCTAAGTTCACACACACCTCTTGGGTGCAATCCCATAAACTACATCAAATGGGCTTCTTCCTATCATTCTATTCTTACTATCATTGTATGCATACTCTTCTTGGGGAATGACCACATCCCAAGTCTAACCATACTCCTTAGTTAGGAACCTCAATAGGTTACCCAACACTCTATTGACCACCTTAGTTTGGCCATCAGTCTGAGGGTGGTAGGTTGAACCAAAATAAAGATCGGTACCCAATCTAGTCCACAAAGTCCTCCAGAAATGACTCATGAATTTCACATCCCTATTTGATACTATACTGATGGGAAGACCATGAATTTTCACAATCTCCTTAAATAATAAATAATCTATGTGGCTAGCATCATTATTATTCTTGCAGGGTATGAAATGTCCCATCTTGCTAAATCTGTCAACCACTACATAAATGCTATCATATCCTTGCTTGGTTTTGCGTAGACCTACTATGAAGTCCATGCTTACACACTCCCATGGCATGTTAGGGACTGGTAAAGGCTGATATAAACCTAAATTTCTCATCCCTCCTTTGGCTTTCATGCATACATCACACTGCTCCACATATTTGGTAACATCTCTTACCAACTTTGGCCACTGGTAGAACCTTTGCACAAGCTCCAATGTTTTGTTCACACCAAAGTGACCACTTAAAGATCCATTATGTTTCTCCTATATGGGATTCATTCTCATAGAGCCTCTTGGTACACATAACTGGTTACCCCTAAATAACAGTCCATTTTGCAAAGTAAACTTTGAGAACTTGCTATGGAAATGGTTCTCAAAATCAACACACACTTTGTATGCTTCCCCAAAGTCCTCATCTTCTTTGTAAAGATCTCTAAAACTATCAATGACAATACTATTCAAATGGACTTCTTGGACTGTCAACAACCTCCTACGTAGTGGATCTACAGCCTTAATGAGCTTTCCTTTCTTGTTCTTTATAGTAAAGTTAAATGCTTTCAAATACTCCATCTATTTCAAATTCCTATTGCCTAGTTTCTCCTGAGTATTGATGTAACTAAGGGATTCATTATCAGTAAACACCACAAACTCTTTGGGCAATATATAATGCTTCCATTTTCTAAGGGACTAAACTAGAGCATATAGTTCTAAGTCATAAGAAGAGTATTTCTTCTTAGCCTCATTTAGTTTCTCACTAAAGAAATCCACTAGCCTTCCTTCTTGACTCAACACACCCCCTATTGCCATCCCACTTGCATCACATTCAATAGTAAACAATTTATCAAAACTAGAAAATTGTAGGATAGGTTAAGTGGCTACTTGTTTCTTCAACAATTCAAAAGCTTTTCCTACTTCTACTGCCCATCTAAACTTAGCTTTGACCCCACCCTTGATAGTATCTTATAAAGGAGCATAGATACCACTAAAATTCTTGATAAAATTTCTATAAAACTGGGATAAGCCATGAAAACTTATTACCTCAGTGGTTGTGGTAGGTGGTGGCCAGTTTAGTATGGATGCAACTTTTTCTTGGTCCATCTTCAAAAACCCTTTGGACACTACAAATCCCAAGTACACTAGTTCTTGCTTGAAGAACTCACATTTTTCAAGGTTGATTGCCAGCTTCTCTTCATGTAATCTCTTCAACACTGCTTCTACATGCTTGATATGCTCCTCCTTTGTCTTGCTAAATATCAGTATATCATCAAGATATACCACTACAAACCTCCCTGTGAAGTCCTTGAGCTCTTCATTCACGAGTCTCATGAATGTTCTCAGAGCATTTGTGAGGCCTAATGGCATCACAAGCCATTCATATAGCCCATCAGTGGTCTTGAATATCATTTTCTATTCATCCCCTTCTTTCACCTTGATTTGGTGATAACCACTCTTCAACTCCAACTTGGTAAATTACATTGCCCCTCCAAGGCAATCCATGAGATCCTCAATCCTAGGTATGGGGAACCTATACCTTATTGTGATTCTATTTATAGCCCTTGAATCTTTGCAAAGTCTCCATTTTCCTCCCTTCTTGGATGCCAGCACAACCGGGACTGCACATGGGCTTATACTCTTCTTGATCAAGCCTTATTCCAAGAGTTCTTGTACCTACCTTTCCACTTCCAAGTTCTGATCAGGGGTTAGCATATAAGCTTCCTTATTAGGAAAAGATGCACCAGCAAAAAATTCTATCTGATGACTTATTACCCTTCTAGGAGGTAAGGTAGCAGGAGTTCCATCACTCGCTGTGTTTGTATACTTCTTAAGCAATTTTTGTATTTCTGATGGAAATGGCTCCTTGACTAGTTTTACTTCCTCCTTAGGTCTGATCACAATAGCATAACCTTCCTTCTCATCTTCCTTGAGATCCCTCACAAACTCCTTTCCACTACACAACATGACATTAGGAGTCTTGGACTGTGGTTCTTCATCTTCTACCAAAGACTGAATCTTGAAAGTTCTGCCTCCTTTCTTGAATGTTATAGAATTCTCATTTTCATCATATACTGCCCCATTCTCAAATTTCCAAGGCCTTCCTAATAGAAAATGGAAACCATCCATTGGTAGGATGTCATGTAAGATTTTATCCTTATACCCTGCTATGGATAATTCCACCCATGTCTTCTCATTCACCAATACACTTTGGCCTTTATTGAGCCATGTAACCTTATAGGGATTCACAAGGGGTATTTTGGTCAAATTGAGCTTGTTGACTACTTCCTCTGAGATGATATTATCAATGGAACCAGATTCCACTATCACCTTACAAACTTGGCCAAGGATCTTGCATCTTATCCTAAAAAAAGCCCTCCTATGCTTGGGTTCATCTTTACTAGGTTGTCTTATCAAGACCCTTCTAAACATTAAGTTCTCACCCATCTCTGAATCTAGATGGTCAATCTCAGGAGCTTTGACACTTGAAGTGTCTTCATGGGCATATGTTATTCTTTTGTCACTATTTGAGGCAGTAGGCTTGTCAGGATATCTATATGCTGGGAGGCCTAGTTGACCACAGTTGTAACACTTCATACTTGCAAAGTATGAGTTACTTCTACCTCCTCTCCCTCTGCTAGGTCCTTGACTACCTCTACCTCTATTATAGCCTCCTCTTGGAGTGCTTTCCCCACTATGCACTGTTAATTTGTTTTCACCTTGATTCCTCTACTCATTACCTCTGCCCTGATAGCCTCCTCTTTGACCCCTTTGGTCTCTTCCTCTACCCCTATTCTTGAAGTTAGAATCACCTTTCTTATTATTTTTTTCCTCCACTCTAAGGGCTAATTGATGACACCTTTGTACTATAGTTAGTGTCCACAAATTGATTTCTTCTTGGATGTTCCATTTCAAACCACCCAAGTATCTTGCTACCTTGACAGACTCTTTTTATTGTTGCTTGGATCTAAGACAGAACCTTTGGGATTCCTCTATATAAGAGGCCACATCTAGGTATTTTTTCTTCAAACTCTATCTTTTTCTATGGAGTTGAATCTCATAGTCTTCAGGAAGGTAATTCTCCTTTAGCTTGGTCACCATTGCATTCCAATTGGCTAAGGGTTGTTTTCCCAATCTAACCCTCTCATCTTGCTAGTATTTCCACCATGTTAAGGCTAACCCTCTAAGTCTTGATTTAGCCACCTTGAGCTTTTGTTATTCAGTTACTCCTTCACACTCCAAATGGTTCTCCATTCCTTCAATCCAATCCATCACTGCTTCAATATTAATCTTTCCACTAAATAGTGGTATACCCTCCAATGCCTTTCCTCCTATGGATTTTATGGCTTTTAGGAAGGACTCTTCATTCAAGACAGGATTTGGTTCAGGGATAAGTTCTTCTTCAGCAACCTTCTTACCCCTATCACTACTTTCCACTTCTTTGTTTCTAGCTGCTAAATTGGCAACTTCTTCTAGCCTTATTTTCATACCTTCTAAGGCTTCTTCAAGGAGTCTATTTTTATCCTTTTTCTCATCCACCTCTTTAACTAGCTTTGCATTTGTCACCATGTTTGACTCTCCTACTAATTCACCAGTAGCTGCAGACATGCACTAATTTCCCAAGTCTTTAAGTTGCTCTGATACCATTCTGATGTAACACAAGTCTTGCTCCACCCTATCTTCTGCTAGGGTATCCTTAGGTCACTTCTCTTGACCTATTAGGGCTCTAATCTAACCCTACTATCCTTAGGATTATTTGTACAAGATCCTACTCCTATCAACTTGTGAACACCATTCAAGTAGAACCACAACTCTTCAAAACACCATCTAGGCTCTCAATAGCCCTTCTTGCTCTATCTTCACAAACTTCACAAACTGACCCAAGATGATCAAAAACCACTCCATAGAGAGAATTAGGCCTTTTAGGATTTTACTAAGATCCTTTTCAATGCCTGCAAACACATTTTGCACTGGAACCCTAATCGAGTTCCAAGAAACAAAACAATTGCTTCCCAAATAGGGCTATAAGCAATTAGGCCTAATTAGGCTCTTTTTCTATAATAACTCACAAAACTTCTTAACAATTTGGAAAAAAAACATTGGATCTTGATATCCTTTATCAAGAAACTAAATATTTTCTAGGTCTTGGGCTCTCAAACTATTTGTACAGTCCTTCCTACAAACAAGCCTAAAATTTAGGGTTTTAGGGATTTCAAAGCGTGTCTAACAGAATCCTTGTTTTCACCATCACAATTATGTACTATCACTTCTCATTGAATTTGGGACTTCAATACACATAATCCTACCTGCCTCCAAGTTCTGATTGAAACTACCAATGCTTTCAATCTTGCTTATCAGCTTTGCACTGCACTGTGATCCCTAGCCATGCAACACTGGCTCGCCTAGGGCATCACATTAAAAACATCTCCCATGCTTTCCAGGGCCCCTCCTTCACTGTACAATATGTACATGGAGTCACCTCCCTAATCCCAAAGGAACATGTAGATTCCACAGTGGGAAGAGGACCTATGACTCCATCTTCACCAATTGCTTGGTTCAGACCAGCGACTGGATAGAAAACAAAATAATTTACAATCCTAACTAAATGCTCACAAAATTAAAAACCAACACCACACAGAATCTTAAAATTAACTACTCTAACACTTCCATGGATTACAGTATGCAATTCAATCCATTAAAACACTATTTGCTCAGAAAAACACTAATTGTGACTGTTTTTGCTATTATCCAGTCTGTACACACACTTACAAAATTAAGCTAGCCCTTCACAAAGGTTGAGGATGGCCTTAAGTAGTTGACCAAAGCCAAAAAATAGTAGTTTCAGATAGTTATGAAACCAATTGCTCGAATTTGCAATTATTCAACAAATGTTGTCAATGTTGTCAATGACAACATTGACAACTTTTACATCTTTTTGGATTTGCTATCCAAACCTTGTCAAAAGTCCACAAATCTTGCCCAAATGCCTATATAAGGTATTATCACATAAAATAGGACCTCAAATCACTTTATTGATCATTTTTACATCAAAATGCATAAAACACCCTAATTGGCCTAATGTGGACCATCCTACAAAATAAGGTCACAAAGAACCTATTAAGGTCTCCTAAACTCACACACTACACACTAGGACTTGTTTAGTCCCCTTATTGCACTAGTGGTTTGGCTAGAACCACTACAAGCCAAAACTAAAATAGAAGCCCTTGGTTCCTTCCTAGCCCTACCTAGGTGCTCCTGCACCATTGTGTTACATGTGATTCTTGATAACTGTGAATGTTATTTGCTTAAGTTATATGATTTTATCAAGTTTGTGAAGAGTTTACAAGTTTTTTTTGTTGTTATAGTTTTAATCACCGAGCTAAATCAGAGGTTTAGATTTAAATTATTAGAGTTCAATATATTCTGATTCAACCCCCTCTCAGTAAACCATCTTTAGTAGGTTAAACCAACAAGTAGCTCTTCTTCTATTCACTTCGCTAGAAACATTGTATAAACATACAGACTCATCAATATATAGGCCTTTGTTTTGCCTCTTAATCATATTTATTAGGTTTTCCCTCAATTGTTCTCAGCCATCTAATCATCTCAATTGAATTGATACAATGTATTTTCAACTCTATTAGGCAGTTAACCTTGCCTCATGACTTGCACTTTTTCTTGGAACTCGCAAATTTATTTTGCCGCTTAATCTACATCACTAATTTTGAACTTGAAGTGGTAAAAGGTCAACTAAGCCAAGAAAACCCAATTCTCCTAATGCTCCAAAGAAGCCAAAATGAGTAACTAAACCTTCCCACTTCCAAACTTACCAACCTTGATGTGACTATCACACAAGCCAACAATACTCCCACTACCCTATATCACTTTCCCATTCTTCAATCCCTCTAAATTGGACTGTTTCTTTGCGCCAACTTTTAACTCTTAGAGTTATTACAATTTGAGCCACATAGATACAAACAAAGTTTCTATCATGGGGTGGTACGTACTATATACCATTTAAACCAGCCTCCAATTAAAGAGCCCAATATATCATTTTATTGTTAAGATTTTTTGGTAACTCTATTGATTTCATTTTGCTAATATTTTTATATTTAATCTTTCTCATAGGGGCAGTGACCCATCACATAGCATAGACAGGGCTGCAGATCCCAGCCCTTCTTTCGCACAGGTAAAATTCATTGTAAATATATAAAGTAGATAGAAGAAAATTTTTATATTATTATATTCTTTTCTTGAAGGTTTTGCACTAATTTTGATAATGTTACTAATATTCTTGTCACAAATGGATGTTCAGAGAAAGGGTAAAGCACCTACGATACCTCAGGATACATGTACGGAGGTGGACTGGACAATATCATTGCAAGAGGAGATCTCAATATCTCCAAATCATTTCAGGGTGATAGAAAAGGACATTAGAAGAATTAATAAGTAAGTTGTTTATTTTGCATTTGTATGGCCTCAAACTCCTGAGATAAAAGCAAGGGTGAAAGACTTGATGGAGATAGCAGAAAAATTGCAAGTAAGCATTAATGAAATCTTTAATTATAACAAAAGTTCAATAATGGTTTATATTGTATACTCTTATATGTCATGAACTAAAATATGTACGTATTGTTATTATAGAATTATTTGTGTCCTCGTCAACCTGCGCCTGAACTTGATCAGGGCATTACAGGTAGTTCAGGTAAAATAATTTTAGTGGGAAAGGAAACAATTATTAATGTATTTTTTTTACCATTTTATAAATGTATGCAATTATTAATGTGTTTAAAACAATCAAGCTCTTGGGAAAAAAAATTCCTTTGGGTTAGCATTAGCAAAAACATTCTAAAGTAAAGTTTTTGTATTCACCACTCTTTTTTAGAAAATATTTAATGTTTTATATATTGAATGTATTGTTCTTTAGGTCTTATGGACACTCCAGTGAAAATGCCTCCTCCTTCGAGGTCAAACCCTAATGTATTGTCGACTGCAATATCATCAACACGTAGCATGCCGACATCCACTCCTACATAGGCCAATGTTGGTAGATCCCTCTTATTCTCTCTTCTGTTATGTGTTTATTTCTCTTCAAGTATTCTAGGGGCATTTTATAGTAGATTGATTTTCTACCGCAGGAGATGCATCTCATCAGGATCTTCCTACTGATGAAAACATACTATCATTTTCTAGTTCTTCTCATGTTATTATTACAAGGTTGTTGAAGGTCACTTTGGTGTTCAGTGAGGAAGAAATGCTTCCTTTAAAAATACAGAAGGTTCTAGGTACTTTAAAATTATTATTATATATAATCTAATTGTAATTTACCTATTGATCATTCATTTTTGGACTAATAATTCCATGATTTTTTTGCAGGAAACAATGTTTTTTTATAAAAATATGAATGAGCTTACATTGAACATATTTGGGCCCACCATATGTAAAAGGTGGAACATCATATGTGAACTAACCCCATTCAATTATTTTCATTTCATATCATTGATATAATAGTTTTCCTTTCATCCATTTCTTGAAGTATATTAAACGTAGCTTCAGTTCATTTCAGAATCTAACAAGTTTGTTTTTTCTTAAATGGTGGAATGACCAAGAAAAAAATCTAAAAGATGAGCTCATAGAGCATTTGGTTGAGCTCTTTGGAGATAATTTTTTTGAAAAAGAAAAGGTCCTTGAGAAAGTAGGCCAATATCTCAAGTATATGAGGGACCAATACATAACACATTTAGAGAATAACTAAAAGTACGAGTGCCCCCCCATGATTCCAGAGTTGGAATGGAGGGACCTTATTTTGGATGTGAAAGAGAAAATTGATAGGAAAAAATGAAATATGCCACCAGATGCCAGAAGAAGGTATGTGATACTATTAAGAATGTAATTATGTACTACTTACTGATCTTTATATTTATATAATCTAAGATATTTCAAAATTTTCATAGATTGATGGACACATCAAAGGAAACTAAGGACAGACTAGAAAAGCATGAATAACACAAACTTGGCTCTGGTGGTTATTAGAAACTTGCCGCATGACTTGTAAGTAATAGTAAATCAAATATCGAATCAAAATATTTATAAATTGCAAACAATTTTGTTTAATCTAACAATACAAGCAAAATTCATAATATTAAGCAAAAATGTAGGGTTCTAAATTAAATGTGGCACCCATGAAAGATGACAAAATAATTTTCTTCCAGCATAGCGATGTAGCCACGGTTGAATGCCTACGAGAGTTGAGTAGCCACACACGAGATTCTAGTGCATCGGTCACACATGTAAATAGGCCAAATGAAAATTATTTCAAATTGAATAATTGAGAAATAATCTATTGATTTGATGTTAATTTTCAACATAAAATGAATATTTGTTATAAATAAGCAAGCAATAATAAAAATGTGCATGGCATTGCAATGTCACCTGCTAATCTTGGAACAGAACCTGCACATGATGAAGGTCATGTTGTGCATCCGAGTGGTGAAGGTATTCATTTGCTATTCTATTTTTTAATGTAATTATTGATACAATTAAACATTTTAAATTGAAATTGTTGTAACCTTTTTTTTCATATTTTAGAGCATGTAGAACATGGTGACCAAGTGGAGCATGATCTGGGTAGGCAACATCAGGAATGTGATGTGCCTCCATTAGGTAAAGAGGACCACTGTTATTATTGTAAACAAATTTAATTGAAATTGGTGTATTGATTAATGTAATTAAACTTTTTATTTCAACTCTAGAGGATTTAGAGGGTGTTCACCCTATTGAGGTTGAGGCTAGACAACATGATACAGTAGATAATGTTGCCCCGTCAGGTAAATAAAATCCATGTTATGTTCTTTTAATTAATGGAATACTTGTAACAATAATAAAAAAATGTGTTGAATCTGATGACATGTAACTGATTGAATGTTTGATAATTTTAAGTTGAAGATAATGCTATACATTAAATCAATTAATGGTTTGTATTGTCATTGATGTCAACTTGATATCATCTATATGGTCATGTATACAATGCCAAAGACTTTAGAGAATCAATGGAACAAAGATTATGATTTTAGAAATGCATAAAAGTCAAGTATTCACTAAGTGATAGAAGACACCGACAGAGTGCACACCATCCGTAAAGGCAAAGAACCAAAGTCACAGTGATACCTGACGAGAAGAAGATAGTATTACCTGACGAGTAAAATCCAATGATGCCCAATGGGTGGAGATCCCGAAGCTGACTGGAGTCACACTGACAGAACTGGCAATTGTCACCGATGACTAACTGCAGAGTTGACCGACAGAACAGAGAGTTCAGAAATTGACAAAATATCTAGCTGGCAAGAGCTAAAGATAGACTTAACTGGTTGTTTTCATTGTTTTATTTGACCAGAGTTAAGAGATTAATTTAAAGAAGATTTGTACAGTTGGAATAAAGATAACTACGAGATAAATCAGGAGTTATGCTTTAAATCATATTGGCTAGATTGTTTTTCACACCAAGAATCAAGAATCAAGAATCAAGAGTCAAGAAATGGTGAAAATCATGTCTATATAAGAAACAATCTTAATTCATTTTTGTATCACGTAGAGGGGGAGTGAATAGAAAGAGGATGTTGAAGAGAAACTGATGAAGGATAACTTCATACAGTCCTGACCAATCAAGCTAAAGGAGAGATAAAGAATTCTGCAGACACCGGTGAACAGTAAAGCATAGCATCACAGAGCAGAAAGTGTGGAGCACAAAGAATTGAATTGATACATTGATTAGAGAGGTAATGTACTTAAATAGATCTGAAAATCTACAATTCAAGTTGCATTAGAAATAGGTCATTGTGTTTTAGTTTAACCATTGAAGCATCAAGTCTCTTAACAGAGCAGGACTTAACAAACTTCAATATATTGAGGTACATCCCAAGGAGTGCCAAAAAGGTTGATTCATGAAAGTAGCACTAGATTTTCCTAAAGCCTATTGACAGTCTAAGAAGGAGGCTGATTCAAGGATGGTAGAAAACTGAGTTGCCCGATACTAAGTGACAACCTCTATGTATAAAATCCTCTAACAAGGTCACACTGAAAAGTCTGTTTGTAACCTTTAACAGGGTTGGCTCCTAACAAGGCTCACTTCAGAAGAGTGAAAATTTGAGGAACCGGTCCTAGTGGTTTTTCCCTTAATAGGGTTTCCACATTAAAATCCTTGTGTTATGTGTGTATGGTTTATTACTTTACTGTTTTACATTTCACATATGCATTTCTGGATTTATTGGTATACTCTGCATATTTACTGAGTGTCGAAAAATAAGTTTTACTGCTTATCGGTAATCAAGGAGAATAAGGTCAAAAAAGGAAAACTGACAGATAGTTAATTATTATAAAGTATTTCATGGCATGCATCTTGTAAGGGACATAATAATCTGAGGTTTATTTGATTGGTGGTTAGAATAAAGAAAAATTTTGAAGCCACTGATTCACCCCCCCCCCCCCCCCCCCCCCGCTCTCAGTTATTACTAACAATTAGTATCAAAGCTTGTGTGCTTAGAACGAAGGTTTCAAGACCTAAGTCAGGATCATAAGATGAATAGACAAGATGTGCCCAAGTTGAACAAAGACAACTTTGCTTCATGGAAAAGCAGGATAAGACTCTGCCTATCAGGTATTGGTAATGATGTTACTCAATACTTAGATACTGAATATGTGTTTCCTATAGGAGCTTTGACAGTAGATCAATTAAGAGAGAAGCATGAGCATAACTGCATGGTTGTAGAGCTTTCTTCCTCACTCTTCAATGTTGAATTTGAATATGTCAAGGATTGAAAAACTGCAAAGAAAATGTGATACAAACTAAAGCTTGTACATGGAGGTGATACAAATGTTCTTAGAGCCAAGGCAGAAAGCCTTAGAGGAAAATTTGATGATCTCAGAATGAAAGATGGAGAAAATAGCACATAGTACAGTACAAGAATAAAAGAAGTAGTCAATGCTATATGAGGTGTTGGAGGTACACTTGAAGAGGAGACAGTGGTAAGTAAAATCTTAAGAACCTTACTGCCTATATATACTATTAGAGTTTCTATTATTCAAGAAATGAGAGCAGTAGAAAATAACACAGTTACTCTTGATAGTTTAATTGGTAGACTGATTTCATTTGAGATGAATAACTTTGATAATAGTGTCTTACCAAACTTAGAGTCCGCATTTAAGTCTTCTATGAGAATAAGAAAATCAAGTCAATGATACACATCTAGAAGAGATAGTGAAATTGAAAGTGAAGAAGAAGATCTAGATGAAATAGAAGCACTCCTGGAAAGGAGAATGTAGAGAGGCAAAGGTAAATACAAAGGCAAGTTACCACTTGTATGCTTTAATTGTAGAGAGATTGGACACTTTGTTGCAAGATGTCCTAAGGAAAAGAAAAGATGACAAAAGTAATGATAGATCTTTTGAGAAGAAATCTGAGAGAGGTGATAACAAGGATTACAAAAGTTATCAACAATCAGAAAGAAGAGATACCTGAGACTACAAGGATAAAGGAAAGAAGGATAGCTACCTAGCTACTTGCAAAGATGAAGATACTGACACCGAACCTAATGAAGACATCGAGATTGTATTTGTAGTTGTGAAAGATGATTCAGATGAAGATGAAAGGTATGTAGAAATTGCACTCATATCTAAGGTTAGAAAGAATGACATCTAGATTATAGATAGTGGCTATACTCACCACATGACCGGTGACAAAGAAAAGTTTAATACTTTTGAGTATTATAATGGTGGTACAGTAAGAATGGGTAATGATACACCTTGTTCGGTTGAAGGTAAAGGAACTATAATGTTGAATAACCTGATTAAATGTGAAAA
>MU223269.1:388460-404547 GCA_018584345.1 Thuja plicata
GAGTGCATACTTCATTGTATGTTTGTAAATCCTCTAACAAGGTGGACCTAGCAGTCCAAATTGCTTTTAACAGGGCAGATCATCAGAAGTGATCATTGTAAGCCTTAACCGGCCAACTTTATACTGTAGTACCAAAGTTTTGTGGGCACCATCCCCACCCCAGTTTTACTTTCTATTTGGAAGGTTTCTGGGTTACCAATCTTTGTGTTATGTGTTATGAATGATTACATTTTCATGCTTGCAGTAGATTAGATGAATGAATGGTTAGAGAATATAAAAGTGCAGAAATGTTTTAAAGTTTTAAGAGTTACTGATTCACCCCTCCCCTCTCAGTAACTTGGTTAGTCCTGAATATTTCCAACATGACTAACTACAGAGTTGACCGACAGAACAAAGAGTTTAGAAAATGACAAAATATCTAGCTGGCAAGAGCTAAAGATAGACTTAACTGGTTGTTTTCATTGTTTTATTTGACCAGAGTTAAGAGATTGATTTAAAGAATATTTGTATAGTTGGCATAAAGATAACTATGAGATAAATTAGGAGTTATTCTTTAAATCAGATTGGCTGGATTTTTTTTCACGCCAAGAATCAAGAATCAAGAAACGGTGAAAATCATGTCTATATAAGAGATAAGCTTAATTCATTTCCGTATCACATAGAGGGGGAGTGAATAGAAAGAGGATGCTAAAGAGAAACTGATGAAGGATAACTTCATATAGTCCTGATCAATCAAGCTGAAGGAGAGATAAAGAATTTTGCAGACACCGATAAATAGTAAAGTACAACATCAAAGAGCAGAAAGTGTGGAGCACAAAGAATTGAATTGATACATTGATCAGAGAGGTAATGTACTTAAATAGATCTGAAAATATGCAATTCAAGTTTCATTAGAAACAGGTCATTGTGTTTTAGTTTAACCATTGAAGCATCAAGTCTCTTAACAGAGCAAGACTTAACAGTCTTCTATACATTAAGATACATCCCAAGGAGTGCCAGAAAGGTTGATTCATGAAAGTAGCACTAGATTTTCCTAAAGCCTATTGACAGTCTAAGAAGGAGGTCGATTCAAGGATGGTAGCAAACTGAGTTGCCTAATACTAAGTGACAACCTCTATGTATAAAATCCTCTAACAAGGTCACACCTAACAGTGTGTTTGTAACCTTTAACAAGTTTGTCTCCTAACAGGGCTCACTTCAGAAGCGTTAAAAATTGGGGTACTGGTCCCATTGGTTTTTCCCTTAACAAGGTTTCCACATTGAAATCTTTGTGTTATGTGTGTATGGTTTATTACTTTACTGTTTTACATTTCACATATGCATTTTTGGATTTATTGGTATACTCTGCATATTTACTGAGTGTCGGTAAATAAGTTTTAATGCTTATCGCTAATCAAGGAGAATAAGGTCATAAAAGGAAAATTGACAGACAGTTAATTATTATAAAGTATTTCATGGCATGCATCTTGTAAGGGACATAATAATCTAAGGTTTATTTGATTGGTGGTTAGAATAAAGAAAATTTTTGAAGCCACGGATTCAACCCCCCCTATCAATTATTACTAGCAGAATCTAACTCATATCTTTGATATTTCAAAGAACCCCCCTTCGCATCATCTTCCTCTTTGTGAGTACAGGATGAGGCATACATTAAGATTCGTAGTAGAAGAGGAATGCACAGATGCAGAATTCGATGTTCCACTTAGTCGTTTCTCCAAAAAAATAAAAAAGAAATGAATGTAATCTACCTTATTTGATAATTACTAATTTTATATTTTATTAATGGATGAACGTTATATTTTATTAATGGATGAGTGAATGGATGAATGAATGGATGAATGTTATATTTTATCAATGGATGAATGAATGAATGTTATATTTTATTAATGGATGAAAGAATAAATGAATGTTAGATGTTAACAAAGAATTTAGCATTATGTTAGGGGGGAGGGACCAAATAATCTTCAACCTTCACGTGGTTGGCCCTGTTAAGTAGAGAATATTAAACTATTATTGAAAAAAGAGAAGCTTAAAACTTGTTTCAGGGACAGACAACAGACGATATAGTCGATCAAATATTTCTAAGAGTATGAAGACTAGCCCTCAGACACCTAGGTCAAACATTGGTAATACTCTAAATTTTAAATCTCACTTCTTACAATTGTTCACTTGATATTGGGGGTTCTTGTTATTGAGAATCATATGGCATATAGTCTTCCATGTTCCAGCCCTCGCTTGAGTTTTGTAGAAAGTGTTGATTAAGTCCTACAAGTTTTATTACAAATATAAAAAATAATAAATAAAATTACTTCTATTATAGATGGTAGCATGTCCAATAGTGTTCAAGTAAAACTTCTTAATACTTGATAAATCTTGATTTCTTTATAGGATTGATCATTATAGTGCTTAGAGGGAATAGATATATCACTTAAAATTTTCAAAAGAGGAAGGAAAACATATTTATATGTGAATTACATATTTTTGCAAATAATTATTTGATAGATGTGAGCCTCCATTCTTACTTTCTAAAGAGAAAAGTTTAAAACTTCAATATTAGGAGCTTTATGAGGTCCATCATTTTTCATTGTGGACCTTTCTTAAGAAATTAAGATTACTTATGAGGATCTTGGATCTGATGCCAATTTTTGAATACACCTAAAGATTGAGAAGGTGGGTGAATTAGTCTCTTGTCAAATTTAAACTTTTAATTTAATTCCAAACATATAACTTTAAATAGGAGTAATTGAAGATAAAACATTCAATGTCGATGCACAAGAGAACAACATATTTACATGGAAAACCCAAGGAGGTAAAAATTTGGTGAGAACCAACTCACAAAACATGTAAATTATTACAAGAGGATCACTGCCAGACATGTTGCCAAGAAAATTGCCTTGGGGAAAGATACAAAGGACTTGTAAATAGAAGATCACTTCTTTAGATCAAGATACAATAGGACCTAAAGACAACGCTCACTGACTCATCTTAGAATACATGAATTGAAGCATAATGAAACAATTCTTTAGTAAATTGCTTACAGTATTCTCCCCAGAATGTAGATTCTTTTGACATGATGTCTCAAGAAACTATTATCAATTAAACTCCACAACTTCCATCATACACTTTTGCTTCCTAAAATTTGTATCTTCCACATTTCATACACACTCCACACACTTTTCAAATAACTTTATCTTCTATTTATACCATCCAAATCAATGACAAACAATAATTAGGTCAACGAAGACAAGGGAAATGGGGAAAATCGCAAAATTTAGCCACCAAAACTTAATTGTATTGAAAGTGGTCACATCAAGGAGATAAAAAGGACCCAAACATTATAATACAATATCTAATTTGAACCCAATCAAAATACACACGGCACATATCTACCAAATTTAGGAACAAGGTAATGTGTAGCAACAATTAGTCAACCCAAAACACATATTCAACATGAAACCACTTGATGAAAATTTTCACATGATAAGGTAAGACCCAAAACAAACTCAAAATATCATTTATTGCAATCAGAATACAATATAAGTAAGACAAAAAATTCCTATCATCCAGATAGCCATAAACATTAACCTTGTAAACCAAATCCAGATACAAATTAGAAACAAAGTCCTCAATTATAGCTATGTGGATCACATAGAAATGTTCCTTGAACATCCAAAATCATTCCCAAGAATATATATCATTTTTCTTAAATCATTCAAGTTGTTTCTTGACCAATATAACATAGAGATATTCATAAGTGAAAATCCAAGAAAACACATTCATCAACCATATCACATAAAACACACTTGTGGTACACATTTCTATCTAAAAATTGAACTAAGACATTGCATTAATTTTATGAACATTCTCTCCAAGCCACATCACTGCAAATATTATTGTAGATTATTTCTCATACCAGTTCTAAAAAACACCAAAGCTGCCAACATATTTCATTCTCTGAACTAGGGACCTGAAAAGATAGGAGTGCAATGTACAAAAAACATACAATCTATGTTCCTAACCATACCAATAAATTTAGATTATGCAAAGTATTCTTCCAAGAAACTACCAAATTAATTTTCTAAAAACACACACTTCAACATACTTCAATGATCAAAACACCTCAATTGTTCATTAACAACATGCTATCATCATGCTAGTGTCATGCCTCTAATCCCCATCTTGACAATGTCATGCTTCCAATCCTCATTTTAACATTTTATTTACTTCTAATCCTCATCTTAATTCTAATTATGAATCAAGACATATAATTCCTATTATACCACTTCTGGTCACAAACAAATTTAACATAATGATATAGACATTAACTCCTAATGGGTAGACAACCACAAAAGAGAATACTCATCCATCAGCTACTATCAACCGTCTAAAACCAACACAAACATCTAGCATATTCAACATACCAATGCCAAAGCAGAAACACAATCAATCTGGAATTGTGTCAGTAGAGAGTTGACAACAAAATCATCAATAACACATCAAAACTCATAGTCTCACAACTGCAACAGGTAGAAGGTTGACACAAGGGATAAAACCAAATTCTACACCAAGACATATCTTCATCAACAAATATTTTGTTTTCGTACGTAAGCTCTCAACATCAAGCAGGTAGAGGATTGACATCAATGAAAACAAACACCGACTACCAACACTACCACCTTGATTGACTTGAATAGATTTGAAAAATTCATTGTGTACATTGAAAATTCTCAGTCAATCATTCTTCACCATGTGAGAAAGCACTTTACAACTCATCTCATAGACTAGAAATATTTTCTTCCCTAAACACATTTCATTATATTGCATGCTTGTGCTCATTTTGGTTCCCTCACTTTTCACATTTCAAGATTATGCATGATCACCATATGGACCACACTTACTACATACTTCTTGTGAATATTGGTGGGACTAGGAAATGTGGCACCACTATTATAGCATAATGAAAATGGTACTGTTACCCAATTTTCCCATCTTATGAGAATTTTGGCTACAAGTGGAGAAAAATGTGGCTCCCACCAGGGTAGATCCCAGCTTGTATGTTTCTAGTTATGTTTCTAGGTCTTGATCTTATTCTCTGCATCTTTTACAGGTCTTTGGTTTACCCTTGTTCATAAAAAAGACCTAAGTGCAAAAAACCTAAGTATTTCATGATAAAGCCCTAGTTCTCCTCGCCCAGATCTATTTCTTCATTTCCTTTTCCAAGAAATTTAAGTTCTCATTTAGTCATGTGCACATTAGCCTTCTTTTTTTATCTCTTATTCATGCAAAGAAAAAATAATATTCCATATTACTCCGTGACTTCTAATTTTCCTTTAGTCATGCGATCTCATGAAGGAATGGAATATCCTCTTAAGTCATTGAGATTTCACGAGGATCATTGATTCTGATCTAGATCATGTGCTATGCGGGAAGTATCACAATGGATCCAGAGTTAGTCAAATACTTCTGTAACTTTGAGCTTTCCTCAGTTTCCAAGTCTCCAGATGGATCATGGTTAAGGCAGAAAATGTCAGGTTTAGTGCAGAGTTAGTCAAGATCAATCTGGTTTGTGGATCGGATTAATCTCAAATTTAGATCATGTGGATGGCATTAAATATTAGGATAACCTCAATGGTTAAGTTTTTATTCAGTTACTTTGAGACTCAGTTTATCTCACAACTCATAATAAACTCAGATTTAGGTCTGGTTTGTTTTCCTTTCAGTCATGTGATCACCGAGTTTGATCAGGGTTAAGTCTTTTCTTCCAAGATTTCATGCTAGTCGTCGATTGATTTTAAGATCATGTGGTTTGCGTTGAGTCTCTAGATAAATTCAAAAGGTCAACGAAGTTTAGGAGATTTCACGCGGTCCATCGATTCCAAGCTAATATTTTGGTCATCGCTAAGTCTCATAACAGAACCATGGTTAAACCAAATTATCAGAGATTGCGAGATATGCTCAGTCATGGAATCTCTGAATGAACCCAGGTTAAAAGGGGGTAAGTAAAGTAAAGCTCATAGTTTGTGAAGATCAAATCTATGTTGTTGATCGTGTCTTGATCTCGCAGTGGTCTCTTAGTCTCATAAGGAAACAGAATATTCTTCTATGGTTCAGAGATTAAATGTGGATCATAGATCTTGGGCCAGATCTTGTGGTGATTGGGAAATCTCATTATAAACTCAGAGTTGATCAAAAGGTTTAGCAACTCAGTCACATAAGGAATTTCTGCTACTCAGGGTTAAAGATAAATCAAACATGAGTTAATGCTAATGTGTCAATAATCAGAGATAATGATTGGCGACTGTGTTTTAAATGAGAGATCAAGTATTTTTGGGTCCATAGATGCAATTACCCGCGCCACCTGTGACCTTTATATTCAAATATTTAAAATTCAAATCTGATTCTTGATGACATGTAATTGATTCAATGTTTGATAATGAAAGTTGAATATAATGCAAGGCATTAAATTAGTTAATGGTTTGTATTTTCATTGATGTCAACTTGATATCATCTATATAGTCATGTACATAATGCCAAAGACTTCAGAGAATCAATGGAACAAAGGTTAGGCTTTCAGCAATGCATAAAAGTCAAGTATTCACTAAGTGACAGACAACACTGACGGAGTGCACATCATTGGTAAAGGCAAAGAAGAAAAGTCACAGTGATACCCGACAAGCAGAAGACAGTTTTGCCCGATGAAGAAAAATCCAATGATGCCCGATAGATGGAGATCCTGAAGCTGACTGGAGTCACACCGACAGAACTGACAGTTATCACCAACGACTAACTGCAGAGTTGATCGACAGAATAGAGAGTTCAAAAAATGACAAAATATCTAGTTGGCAGAGCTTAAGGATAGACTTAACTGGTTGTTGTATTTGTTTTATTCGACTAGAGTTAAGTAATTGATTTAAAGAAGATTTGTACAGTTGTCAAGAAGATAACTACGAGATAAATCAGGAGTTAAAGCTTTAAATCAAATTAGGTGGATTGTTTTTCACACCAAGAATCAAGGATCAATAATTAAGGTATATCATGTCTATATAAGAGACAAGCATAATTCATTTCCGTAATCACAATCACATACACAGGAAGGGGAGTGAATAGAAAGAGGATGCTAAAGAGAAATTGATGAAGAAGAACTTCATACAATCCTGATCAATCAAGCTGAAGAAGAGCTAAAGAATTATGCGGACACCGACGAACAGTGAAGCACAGCATCACAGAGTAGAAAGTGTGGAGCACAAAGAATTAAATTGATACATTGATTAGAGATGTATTGTACTTAAATAGATCTGAAAATCTACAATTCAAGTTGCATTAGAAATAGTTCATTGTGTTTCAGTTTAACCATTGAAGCATTAAGTCTCTTAACAGAGCAGGACTTAACAGTCTTCTATAACTGAGGTATATCCTAACAGATTGCCAAAAATATTGTCATGAAGATAGCATTGAGTGCCCAATACCAACACACAGTCTAAGAAGGATGTTGATGCAGTTAGGTAGCACCAGATATGCCAGATACCTATTGTGCCCAGAGAGGTTAATCAATATTGGTAGCATATACATACCATATATTAAGTGACATTCTATTATTAAAATCATCTAACAAGGTCACACCTAACAGTGTGTTTATAACCTTTAACAGGGTTGGCTCCTAACAGGGCTCACTTTAGAAGAGTGAAGAATTGGGGTACCGGTCCCAGTGGTTTTTCCCTTAACAAGGTTTCCATGTTAAAATCCATGTGTTATGTGTGTATGGCTTATTAATTTATTGTTTGACATTTCACATATGCATTTCTGGATTGATTGGTATACTCTGCATATTTACTGAGTATCGGTATATAGTTTTACTGCTTATCGGTTATCAAGGAGAATAAGGACAGACAAGGTAAACTGACAGACAGTTAATCATTATAAGTATTTCATGGCATGCATCTTGAAGGGACTTAATAATCTGAGATGTATTTGATTGGTGGTTAAAGTTTAAAAGGATAAATTTTTGAGGCCACTGATTCACCCCCTCCCCCCCCCCTCTCAGTTATTACTAACAATTGGTATCAGAGCTTGTGTGCTTAGAAGGTAGGTTTCAAGACCTAAGTCAAGATCACAAGATGAACAGATGAGATGTGTCCAAGTTGAACAAAGACAACTTTGCTTCATGGAAAAGCAAGATAAGACTCCACTTATCAGGTATTGGTAATGATGTTAGTCAATACTTAGATACTGAATATGTGTTTCCCACAGGACCATTAACAATAGATCAATTGAGAGTGAAGCATGAGCACAACTGCATGGTCATAGAGCTTTCTTCCTCTCTCTCTGATGCTAAATTTGAAGATGTCAAAGATTGCACAACTGCAAAGAAAATGTGGGACAAACTGAAGCTTGTGCATGGCGGTGATGCAAATGTTCTGAGAGCCAAGGCATAAAGCCTTAGAGGAAAATTTGATGATCTCAGAATGAAAGAAGGAGAAAACATCACACAGTACATCACAAGAATAAAAGAAGTAGTCAATGCTATACCAGGGGTTGGAGGTACACTTGAAGAGGAGACAGTGGTAAGTAAAATCTTAAGAACCTTATTGCCTGTATATGCTATTAGAGTTTCTGCTATTCAAGAAATGAGAGCAGTTGCAAACAATAGAGTTACTCTTGATAGTTTGATTGGTAGACTGATTTCATTTGAGATGAATAACTTTGATAATAGTGTCTTACCAAACTTAGAGTCTGCATTTAAGTCTTCTATGAGAATAAGCAAATCCAGTCAGAGACACACATCTAGAAAAGATAGTGAAAGTTAAAGTGGAGAAGAAGATCTAGATGAAATAGAAGCACTCATGGAAAGGAGAATGCAAAGAGGCAAAGGTAAATACAAAGGCAAGTTACCACTTGTATGCAGAGATACGGAGAGTATCTCCAGCAAAAGTTGCTTGGAGAATTTGGTGGGAGAGAAATTAAAGGATTTTCAAGAAGGAATATCTCCCCCCAAGTAAAGTGTGTGAACAAATTGAGAAATAAATTTTGGAGTATGTGGTGATGTATTCTTCAAAAGTTGAAACATTATCATCAACGTTTACATTATGGACTCACGAGTGTTAAATGAGTGGACTCGTGTGATAATTCCTTTTAAGGGTGTCCTCATTAATAAAGCTCCTAAATCCACAATGTGGACTAAGGCCAAATGGGAGCCTCCAATGGAGAACTGTGTGAAAATGAATTTTGTTGGTGCCTCTAAGGGAAACCCTAATAGATCAGGGGTTGGATGTGTTATCAGAGACCACCAAGGTAAAGTTCTAGGGGTTGCAGCAAATAAATTATTGCATGGAACTAATAATATGGCAGAGGCTCATGCTTTGCTAATGGGGATCAAATTAGCAACAAAATTGTAGGTGAGAAACTTACACATAGAAGGAGATTCACAAATTGTGACCTTAGCACTTATAAGAAACAAATTAGTTAATTGGCAGTTGGACTATGTTATTTAGGAAGTATGGAAGCTTATTCCTTGTTTTAAGGCTTATAAAGTTAGACATTGTTATAGAGAGGCCAACCAACTAGCGGATTGGCTAGCAAATTTTGCAGTTAACAAACAAGTTGATCACTTCTTCTTCAATTCAATGAATTTGGTCCAACAAATTGGTTGTAGAGAAAGTCTAGGAAGTGCTACACCCTTAACCAAAGAGATGGAAATGGCTAAAGCAACTTCTTAGGCTTCACGGGTTAAAGCATTCAGGTTTTTAGTTAAAGACATGCCTTGGAGGGTGAATAGATAGACATGTCTTTTCCAGGTATCTATCTAAGCCCCGAGAGGTTGAGTATGGTTTTAAGTTGATGTGTCGGGGGACTTTACAAACTCCTATACCGTATTTGCATTTGGGTCATGAGTTTGAGTCGAAGCCCAACCTCCCAACAATACATGTCAGCAAGTCGAGATACTCTACAAACTCATATACCTTATTTGCATTTGGTTCGTGAGTTTGAGTCAAAGCCTGACCTCCCGACAATACATGTTGGCAAGTTAGGGGACTGTACAAAGTCCTATACCTTATTTTCATTTGGTTTGAGAGTTTGAGTTGAAGCCCGACCTCCCAACAATACATGTCAGTGAGTCGGGGGACTCTACAAACTTCCATACCTTTTTGCATTTGGTTTGAGAGTTTGAGTCAGAGCCCGACCTCCAGACAATACATGTCGGCAAGTCAGGGAACTTTACAAACTCCTTTTCCTCCAAATCTAGTAATGGTAGTGATCTACGTGGTGCCCTGTGAAGCGAATGTACGGATTACATAATCTTTGGTTAGTGTAATCACGTATAGGTGGCCAGTTTTGAGGAGATAAATTTGGCTATGTTTGCTTGGTTGTAACATTTTATATGATATCTCTGATCTATGTTGATTCTACTGTATGTAAAGTATCATCTAGTCGCCATGATTTTGGTCGCCATAGGTCATATTTTGCAAGAGTGTCGCTTTCTAAGGACATATTGTAGCAAACATGTGTATATTTCATAATCAATATAAAGTTCGTGCATAGACTTTTTATCAAAGAAAATAAACTATAATCTATAAAGATCTCAAATATTTAAAAAAAAAAACATTTAAACATTTTAATTAAATATATTTTAAAATTAAAAATTTAAAAAAAAAATAGAAAATACTTTTAAAAAATCAAGTTTAAATATAATAATTGTAAAAAAATAACTGAATTTATAAAAATGAGAAAGCCTGTAACTAAAATATCATACTTTAAAAAAAAATGAAAACTAATAATGAATTAATAAAAACAATAAAATACACTCAGCAATATAGAAGAAAGCGATAAATGTGATAATCTCATCGAGCGGCACATCTAAATAGTGAAGATGAAAGAACGAAAAAACTAAATCAAATTAAGTACAGATTAATTATTTCAAACTTATGGTTCTCCCAAATTAAGTACAGATTAAGAAAAAAAAAAAAAAAGAACTCGGGAAGTTGAATAGCACAAATAATTTCTACAATACAAAGATGGCCACCATTTTGAAATGGCTATCAATATCAAATGATTTCTTAGTTTTTAAGGAATTAAGAGTGCAACTGAGATGTACAGGAGTATGAGTGGACTACAGATAGCCTACATTTTGAATGAGTGGAGTTGAGAGATGACATTTATGATATACCACTTTCAAAAGTAATAATTTTCATTCCTTTTTCATGTGGGTACCTCCAAATAAATGTTATATCAATACCATTCTAATAAATGGATGTTGGTGTCATCCTTTTGCAGGTGGCCTTTCTCTTTCAGACAATAACAGGCATTATGATATGTTTTCTATTTGAAAGGAAATGGACTGAGAAGGCTTATGTTTAACGCCATGTTGACAAAAAGAAATATCAATAATCATATTACAATAGTTGTATGACTTTTATGAGAGATGGTTATCTTTCCTTTTCTTGTGTTTGCTCTTTAATACTCCTTCAATTCATTGCCTGTCAAACTACAATCACTCTATGCCAAAACTTCACCAAGAGATCTTGTAAGAGTGTTTTTTAATGTTTTCCAATCGGAGGGGTTTTTTTATTATTTATTAAAATTGGTTTTTTAAATGTTCTAAAGTATGGAAGAGCTGTTTTTGAATTGTAGTTTTTTATTAACGTTTCGAAATATACTTTGTGATCTATTATCATGATTTCTCTCTAATAGCATTCATTTATCTTCATAATGGATGACTTGATTCCAAATGTTGATGCAAAAACTACTATACAATTTGATCTAAAAACAGTCCCTTCCAAATCTTTAGATTACGAAAATTTTATGTCTTTTATTGTTTTAAATTAGTTTTTAATAGTATTGTTTTTGTTGTCTAGTAGACCTTTATGTTTATAGATATTTAAATTTGACTTCGTTAAGCAACTTTTAATTTTTTCTATTGGACTTGATTCTCATAGATTTGAGGATGTGTTTGGGATTGATTTCTTTGAATTTGTTTTTAATTTTTATTTTGGATTTGGTTCTTATAGATTTGAGGATGTGTCTTTTAATCATGCATTTTTTTCTTGTGAAGAGTGTTTTATTTTCTTAAAACAATAATAAAGCCTTGACTCATAATAAAAATTTAAGTTTTGCAAATTGACATAGGGTGCTTTCTTTAATGAGAGTAGATAAAAATATAATAATAGTGAAGCTATAGGAGCCCTCATCCTTGTTGCAAAAGACTTACATACATTCTCAAGGTATAATAATAGTAGATCTATAGGAGCCCTCCTCCTTGTTATAAAAGACATATGCATTTTAAATCAAACAAATTAGAGATGGATAAAAACCAAGATATTGTTCGAAATGATGCAATTTCAATCAAACAAAACTATCAACACGAAGAACCAAATGTAAAAATAAAATCTTAGAACCAATAGAATCTCAAATAGATTTATTTTTTAAAAAAAAAACAAGCTACTATTAGAGAGGATGCAATTTCAATCAAACAAAATTATCTAGATAGAGAATCAAATGTTAAATAAAATCCTAGAACCAATAGAAACCCTAAAAACCATGAAGATGCCAAATATAATATCAAACAACCCCTCAATACTCACTCGAGACTAGCAATGCTTATAATGAATCTACATCTTCCACCCTTGAAAACTCTTTTTGCAGTAGCATGTCTCTAGATTGATCGACAAGAGAAAGGAATCATAGACCAATGAAAATCTTCATTTGATGGGAAGGCATCTACATAGATGGACACATAAATATTAAAATTATAAAATGATGGCTTAGTTATAAAGATCCAAACTAGTGGTGCACATGTAAACCAACACTTTTTCCACATCACCACAAAATGTTCACATAACACTTGCTTCTCTCCACAACCTTTTTATTTTAGATAAACATTCCTCATATGGAAGGTTGGTGTTGTGAAGGCTTATCCCTTGACATTTAGAGTCATATCTTTTGACTCTAAACTTGTGCCAAATTCTACCTTATAATTGATCAAACAAAATAATTTTAGGATCAATAGTCATATACCCAAATCTGCAAGAAAGAATAAGGCACAACACTTGTTGAAGGTTCACAAATAGCGTAGCAAGCTAAGTGGGATTAAACTTGGAGGAACTCCATGGTTAAGCACGCTTGAGTTAGAGTAGTACTAGGGTGGATGACCTCTTGAAAAGGCCCAATGCTTCACCTATGTGAGATTCACATAGATGCAATTGTTAGCTATATGATATGTTATACCATTGATGGACCAAATCTAATGGTTTCATTGATGTCAACTACCTATGATTGAGAAGTTGAGATTTAGAATGAGTATGAATTGCATTTGATGAACAGTTATTCTATGCAAGAAAGACTATATAATAATTTGATTTACAAAAAATAGTACTTGGAGATTAATGGATGATTGGCATTATGTGTTTAGATAATGTTTTGATGTTCTGATGATGGCAATAAGACAATATGAGGTATATCCAAAAGATGGAAAGAACGACAAGCTGGAATATGTAGGAAAGAGTATTTGAAGACCTTATGAGAAAATGCTCTACATTCCTCAGCATAAAATGATAGTGGCTTGCAGTTCTTATTATAATGGAGCCTTTGTACTGTGAATATTGCACTATCATATTTTCAGGTCCCCGACTGTTCTTTTGAAGAAGTTTTTGTTGGAAATGAGATAAGTAACTGAGAGGAGATGGGTGAATCAGTTACTCCAAAACAAATCCCTTGTCCCTTAGATGTCTTAAATAATATAACATTGTTACTCGGTCAATTAAGATATTCTTCTGTAACTCAGGTGTCAAAGCAATCTTTATGATATCCAATACAATTATACTTTAGTGATTAAGTGCACAAACATAAAGCATGAAAAAAATAACATATACATAGGTGACACCAAGATTTAACATGGAAACCCAATATGGGAAAAACCATCAATGTAACTAGTTACTATTTTTCACTCTTCTGAAGTGAGCCCTGTTAGCAGCCAACCTTGTTAAAGGTTAAAAAACACACTATTAGGTGTGACCCTGTTAGAGGTTTAAATCACCCTGTGAGGAGTGGCCTTGTTAGAGGTCTTCAACACTTCAACATAGAAATGCTACCTTGTGAGAGGATTTACAAAAAGACTGTTAAGTCTACTCTGTTAAGAGATTTTGAGATCACTGCTACAATTGTTAGAAAGTAACAATGAATTGACCTATATGTGTAAGCAACTATCTTTTCTTATTCAGATCTCTGTTCTGATTATAACTAGATCCTTGTTGATCAAATATTCTATTGCAGCTCCGAGTGTTCTGTACTCAATCAGAATCCCATCTGATTTCACCTTCACTCTTCATATCACAGAATTCCACACTTCTGCTTCTGCTTCAAATTTTCACACACACATTCAATCCAAACTTGACCTTTCATATATAAGATAAGCCTTGTCAATTCGGCTTGAATATACTTCTAAATAAGTAATAAATCACAATTCATTCAGCCTCATATAACCAATAAATTATAGAATATAAACCACTATTAGTCGGCTGACACTGAATAATCAACTCGGTTAACACTGAGTTTCTTTAATGCCCGACCATGACTAAAATGCCCGAGTGACTCGGTCAACACTAAACATCTTTAATACCTGACTGATCTTGGTCAACACTAAAAACTCTTTCCATTCACCAACTATGCTCGGTCTAGATGTAGACATTTGTGTAACATCACTACATAAGTGTATATACTGATGAAATATAACTGATTGAATGTTTGAAGATGTTAAGTTGATGATCACATAGACATAAGAGAGTTTATGCAAGACATTAAATTGTTAGGAATAGTCCCAAGAGGTAACTGAGAGGGGGGGTGAATCAGTTATCTACAAGATTCAATTATTTTCAATTAATAACTTTAAACATAAACTCAACAAGATAACACAGAATTGAACAACACAATTTTGGTGACGGGGAAAACTAAATTAGGTAAAAACCCTGGTGGGAATTAGCACCCACAAATAACTGTACTAGTTTATAATGATCCTTGTTAGAAGATCTTGCAACCATGTTAGGATTTGATCTTTACAATGCAATAAGTGTTGGCAAGTTGACTTCCTGAGGAAGCATGACTTATTTTGTGTTGTCAATCATGGCAACAAAGTCATACTTAAGTTCTGTCATGAAAGACAAAATGACTAAGTGTGAAAATAGGGCAGACAAACACATACAGAGATCAATACATCAGCGCACGTGTTAGAGATCACACCAGAGCATGCGTGCTTAGGTATATACTCTATGGTATATATACATGCTAGATCCAGACGCGTAGAGTATGGAACATCAGTACAGAAAAGTTACAGGCAGATTAGTAGACCTGCAGTCCAGGAAACAGAGCATGGAAGCCGACTACAGTTTTGATTAGCGTGAATGATTTTGTAATGTAATGGCTAAGCGCCTTTAGTTATAAGTTTGTATTAATGTAATTAATGTTGTAGTTAACACACTTAGGCCGACTTCTTCAGAAGCATTGTATATTTTGGTTTAAAGGCCGACTAGTGTTATGTTTTGGGTCACGCCTATTCAATTGTAAACATATAAGTATGTAATGTAATGTTATGTTACAAGTGTTGATTATGATGTAAGAGGAAGTTACAGAGGGACAGTATAATGAAGTTATTAGATGATATAGCTCTTTAAAGGAGTAAGAGCATTCATGCATACATGGAACTGATCAGACAACAGTGTCATTATAGCAGTTCATTTTGATATAATGCATATCAACATTCAGACGGTTGTAGCCTTCATCTTATTGGGCAGTGAACCTAGGCAGTGAGCCATATACCTTTAACAGGGTTTTGTAAAAGACTCCTAACAGGGTCAGACCTTTAACCAGGTCATTGTACTCAATTTGTAAAGACTGCTACTAATAGAGCAAAGAAACTTTAATAGGTTCATTATACCTAGTACAATATTTGTGGGTACTAATCCCCACCAGAGTTTTCCTCTTATCAAGGTTCTCTATAATCATATCATGTGTTATGTGATCTTGTGTTATGTTTCTTTGGATGCACATTTGATATATGTTTAATTGGATAAAATATAATTAATAGATAAACATTGATTCACCC
>MU223269.1:427947-444188 GCA_018584345.1 Thuja plicata
GGCCACCTCCCCCACCTCAGTGGCTGGTAGAAAGCAGAAAGAGAAAATCTCAGTCCACTCCAGTGATTCCTCTCTCCCTGGCTGAAATGATGGCCCAAGTTCAGGCCCCGCCAAAGGCGAAGAAAGCCTGGACAGTTCACACTTTGCGAACTGGGCCGGGCGGAGAAACGGTTGTCATTGTGGCAACACCTCCCCTAGACGCCAATGAAGCAACTATAGACCCCACAGATTACAATGTTGCAAAGGTATCCCTGGGAAAAAGAGGGAAGCAAGGCAAGGTAGACTTGCTTAAGGAGGCAGCACGGGCAGTGGAGGCCCGATATGAGAAAGAGGCCCAGAGGCTCAAAGCTGAGAAAGAGAAAAATGCAAACCTTATGGGATTGCTTACTGAGCTTTCCAGACCCATCAATGCCGCCCCTCCAAAGACCTCCACATCAGAAGAATTACCGCAGAGTGACATAGACTCCCTGCGAGTAATGAAAAAGAAGGCCCAAGCAGTAGATGAATGGGTCGCCCTCCAGATAGGAAACACCCAGCGTTTCCTGGTGTCCACTCTCCCAGACTTATACACGGCTCGGCAAGTTATTCATCAAGCGGAAGCGCTTATTAAGCAGTGAGAGAGTGATGCTGAAAATTACCAAGCATGGAAGGTGGAGCTCGAAGAGCTCCTCACCTTGGGAGAAGACATAATTTCTGAATCCGAAATTCTGGGTGAGGAATCATTTGATTTTGTAAGAACTCAGCACTCCAGACTTGACCTCACATTGGAGGTAACCAAGCAACTGGTAGATTCCTTGCAGGAAAAGGTAAATGCTATAAAGTATTCTTCTAATTTATACAAGTCTTTTGTGATAAAGGCTTCCGGGGCTGATCCCCTTAGTACAGATACATATACCCCCAAAGATTCAGTTTTGGGGAGTTTTGATGAAATAATGAAATCCCGATATCAATCTCCAAAGGGAATAGATGGGGCCCAAATGGCGAAACTAACCAAGATGATACTTAAGGGTCACGACGCTGCAAGAATGGCAGATGAATTCAAAGAAAATGTTCCAGACTTGGGGGAACAGGTTGAAGTGGCCAGGCACAGAACGGCTAGCCTGAAGAATGTAGATGAAGATGGCATCTCCTGCCTCCTCTAGGCCTTCAATGATAATAAGAAACCTTGAGCTTTCACCGGGGGCCGGGGAGAACTCAAGTGTTGAGCAATCTTTATTTTGAGTATTCTTTATTCTTTGGGGACGTAAGTTCCCAGATCCCAGAGTCTCGGATCCAACAATTTTTTATTCTTTAAAGTGATCCATGTCTCGGTCCCTGAGGCTGACCGGTCACTTTCAGAAGTGGTTAATAAAGGTTGTCAGAGAAGTAGTTGGCCACATCAAGGGGTGTCAACTCGGCAGTTGGTCTTCTGAAAGGGTGGTCTTCTCGAGGCGCCGCTCAAAGGTACATCTGGCATATTGGAGACAGGGCACCACATTTTCCATTTATGAGGCATGTAGCCTCGGTCCTCGAGGGACCTACTTCCTTCTTTTCTCCTTTATGGTTCTCTTCTTGAGACTGATTCTTCCGATGTATATTCTTATCTTATTCTTCTGACATGACAGACCTATTTCGTCTCCAAGTCTTTTGTAGGGTGGCGCAGGTAGTACCAGCCCCCGGGTATTGTATTTTATTGAAACATAATGTAAATAGGGTTAGGGTTAGAAGAGAGTTGTATAAATAGGCAAATCGACCCATTTCCAAGGGTTGACGAAATTGATATTTTTGTTGTCCATAGTAATAGCAAAGTGATTTATCTTTTTAAGTTGCAAAGCTCAATGCTCCATTGTTCTGTTCTTAATAGTTAGATGCTCCCCTGGAGCCGCCATTGTATCACGCACCAGTGCTTGTTGGACTGAATATTAATGAAGAAGGAAGAATTATTGGCAATAATGTTGTTGGCATTCCTACTTCTGAGTTAATGGTATTTCATGTTTTAACGTTCTTTATGTCTTTTACTCTGGTATGTTAAAGTAGATTAACGACCTCTTTATTCCTGCTACTGATAAAATGCTAGCTGATGGCTATGTGTTTCTTCAGTATTTAGTGGAGTTTACCAGAGTATTATTGATGTTCCAGACATTTCAACATGACTATAGTTAGATGAAATACTTCTAACCCTACAGGATCTTTTTCATTTTATTTGCTAAGTATAGAACGCTTTGGAAAACCTTACTTTGATCGAATCTCTGGAGAGAATGAGTTGAAGAAACCAGCTATCCCCCTCAAAAATAGTCACCTCTCCCAACCGAGCCACGCACCATCATGACCCGACACCAAGGTGCTTGAAGGCCTGGAGGATTTATTTCCCCCAGATAACCTTTGCAGGCAGAGTTGGCCTATTTCCCCAGAACCCGGTGACAACTTATGACTGTTAGCGGACCCGGTCAGCAAAACCCCATCAACAAGACCTATTAGACTGACAGTGCCAGGAGTTATACAAGAGGATGAGCAACCGGGGATCCGAGGGGATGGAGGAGGATAGCATGGTGATGATGGCAAGGAGGGAGGAGATGGAGGGGTCAGAGGGAGGAGAGTCTGACCTAGGGTTGCAGCACTGAGGCTGAGAGGACAGGTACAGATACTTATAGGAGGGTAGCCACCCATTGTTCCTAATGTACAGGTATAGGGGCAAGATCCACAGGGGCCACCACAGGGACAAGGGCCACCAAGATAGTGGCAGGTACCACCAGCGAGCTACGTAGCCTAGGAGACACATGATACAGTCATAGCAGAGTGAGATAGCCTATGGACCGAGCTAGGTAGGGTACAGGGATTATTAGCAACATCTCAAGTGACTGAGGTGAGCGTACAGGCTGAGATTTAGTGACTACAGGGATTATTAGCTATAGAATAGGCCACAGTCAGTAGCCTACAGACGAAGGTAGCCCAAGTACAGGGGGAGTTGACAGTAGAGACTGCTCGGGGAGATAGTGCTCAAAGAGCACTAGACATTTTACAGGCTCGGATGGACAGTAGAGAGTTAGCTATCATAGAGGAGCATGGAGACCATGATGAGGAGATGGCAGTGATGTCAACGCAGAAGAGGCTCTTATAGTAGAGTGGGATTTAGCATGGAGACATGCAGAGGACTACAAGGCAGACTGCAATATAGCGCGTCTAGCAGGCAGTGTGGAAGGCTTGGGTTATATGATGGTTGATGCCATGGTGGCACAGAGAGAGGCAGGATGGAGAGGCCGAGAGGCCACATACTACATGGGACTTTACCATGGTGTAGTGCCAGAGGAGGCACAATAGCCTGCATACTCTGAGAGGGCACAGACAAAGAGCACTGGCTGAGGATCACAGGGATCAGTGGGGTTACCGCCACGTCCCAGCAGTGGTGCAGGACCATCGTGGCCACCACCATGATGTTTCTCAGACTTTTTGGATACACATTTTTGACACATGATGTATGATACTGACACTTTTGATATATATACGTGGACTATTTTGGGACTATGGGACTTTGATTTATGGACATTTGTGATGCTATATGTTTATATGATGTGATGTTTATGCAGGATGTATGGATGCACTATGATGTTATATTATAGTATATCATGTTTATGACTGGCATGCAGGATGAGATGAATATATGTATGATGATGTTGATGTATTTGTGATGCAAGGATGAGATGAAGATATATATAAATAGATGTGAAATGGGATGTGTTAATGCTTATATTGTGTCATGTATGGATGTAATGTGATGATGCATAAATGTAAATGTATATATGATTTGTGAAATGAATCTAGAATGAATGAACCCTAAAAAATGTTACAAATTTTATTAATGCAACTAAGTGAATGAAATATAATTATATGCAAATGGTACTAAATGATGATTTAAAATGAAGTAATAATGTAACTAAATGAATGAAATGTGTAATGTTAATGGAGTAATAATGCAACTATAAATGAGTAAGGATGAATGAACAATGAATAATGAACTAAATAATCAATGCAAATGATTTAATGAAGAATGATTAATGCACTAAAATAAACACTGCAACTGATAATGAATAATGATTAATGAACTAAATGAACAATGCAACTGATAATGAAAAATGATTAATGAACTTAATGAACAATGCAACGGATAGTGAATGGATGCAATATGAGACAAATGAGGACACTATTTTTGTGTGTATCAAAATAGGTCTGATAAAATCACTTAGGTGACCAGATAGGGGAATAAATAGAAACCTTTGCCAAAAGCAAAATCATAATGCAATATGACCTAACTACAATGCAAAGACTAACTACATGATTATAGTGGGATTGATACCGTGTTAATGTTGGAGAGCACACCCTAGTTTGATATTGCAAAAGGAGTTATGCACCATGTGCTAGAAAACACAAGTGACATGGTTCCTTTGCGGGGACTAAACTCTCAGACAAATAGGTTTTTAGGAACAAGAATGCAAGATATCAGGTGTGATGGATCTTATGAAATGTTACTCATGAGGAGACGCAGTACACCCAGATCTTTTGAGGGATTTGAGATGCATGAATCCTACCCCCAGTGAGGCATACATAGTCATAACCAAATATCAAAACATAAATGCACTAACAAACTATGACAAGAATATCATACCACAAATGACACGTATTTCACCATATACTCACCATAACGAACCAGGATATAAAAGATCGAGGCTGTTGCGAGAAGGACATAGTGAAACACAAGATAAAATCAACAAAAAGGCATCCTGACCAAGTGGTCATTCAATCCAAAAGTTCTTTCCATGAACAATTTTGATGTGATGTTTGATAGAATAGCCGACACCGGAAGGATGCATCCTGATGGGCAAAAGATTGATTGATAAAAAATGGGAATTCGCTCGCAATTGCTTGTGAATAGAATGAGCTCAAGAAAGTCAATTTGTCTGCTAATTTGATGTAAAAAATTTGCGATCACTGTGTCTAGAACAAAGCTCAGTGTTTGATTTGGTAAGCTTAGTCGTGCGGGAATCGTTATTGTGAAAGAAAAAATATGGTCAAAGAACTACCTGCACAAATATGGGTAGTGACGCTTATTATAAAAGGAAATGCAAACTGTATAGACAAATGGTGGAAACTTATGCTGGATCTAACTACACATGGTGCCTAAAATGGGTTTTCACCATGGTACTTATCCATTGCGCCACCGAAGTGGTTTTCACAGATGGACAGATTTATTTCTCTTTCTCTTTTGCTTTTTTGATATTCTTTTCAAGCTTTTGTATTTTTTATGCTTTTTTTATTTATTTATTTATTTTTGCTTTTTGCTTGCTTTTTGAATGTTTTTGGATTTTCTGCTTTTCTGATTTTTTTGGATTTTTGAAAATTTTTGTTGTATAATGGACTATGGACTGATCAAGCATAGAAGCGCTTGAGATGTACAATATTTACAGGATTAGGGAGTGGATCTCCCTCTGGTGACGCAATCTGATAGGTGCCTGAACCATACTTTGTTGTAACAATGAAGGGACCCAACCAATTAGGTTCAAACTTCCCTTTCTTCCCACGGTTCTGGAGGTTCTTCATATTATGCTGCAGGACAAGATCACCAACCTCAAACTAACGAGGTTTGATCCTTTTGTTGAACTGAAGGAGAAGGAGATTTTGATACATGCAAAGGTGGTCTAGGGCATTGAGACATCTCTCATCGAGGAGTTCCAGCTCTTGCAAGCAGGCAACTCTATATTCTTCTTCGGACAATAGATTCTTGAGAGAGATTCTAAGGGAAGGGAGCTCAATTTCAATGGGTAGAATAGCCTCAGTACCATAAACAAGGGCAAAGGGAGTGGCTCCCGTGGGGGTTCGAATGGAGGTGCGGTAAGCCCAAAGGGCAGGGTTGAGGCAAAGGTGCCAATCACAGCCAGCTTCATCGACTGTTTTCTTGAGGATTCTGAGGATGGTTTTATTCATAGCCTCAGCTTGACCGTTGCTTTGTGGAAAGTACTTGAAAGAGGTATGGTGGGTAATGTTGAATTTCCTACATAGCTCTGTGACATCCTTGTTCTTGAAAGGTCCACCATTATCAGTAATAATGTCCTAAGGAATGCCATAACGATAGATAAGATAGTTCAAAATAAACTTCAAAATCTATTTTCCAGTAGTGTAGGTGAGAGGAACAGCTTCGACCCACTTGGTAAAGTACTCCATAGCAGCCAAGATGTATTTATGGCCAATGGATGAATTAGGGAAAATTTGGCCAACGAGGTCGAGACCCCAGCGTGAAAAAGGCCAAGGGGTGATGGTGGGTTGGAGGGATTGGGAGGGAGCGTGTATCAAATTGTCATGTCACTGACAAGGTACACACTTCTTCACATAGTTGTAGGCATCTTGCTCCATAGTAGGCCAGTAATATCCAGTGTGTAACAACTTTTTGGCCAAAGTAAGTCCACTAGAGTGGGCCCCATAGATTCCTTGATGTACCTCCTCCAAGGATGTTTATGCTTCATTATAATTCAGACATCTTAAAAGAGTTCCATCAAAATGCTTTCAGAAGAGGGTATCAGCAAGGATTGTGTATTGGGAGTGCAGCGAATGAAGGTTTTACATTGATTAGGGGTTAAAGTAAGTGGGGTATGTCCATCACGTAAGTAGGAATACACTTCTTGGTACCATGGGGAATTGGGATTAGCAATTTCACACACCATTTCAAAATTCAGTTTTTCATAGGCAGGGACCGTAAGATTCTCAACAAGAAACTCACACTGTGCGCTGTGTTCTAGCATAGTGATCAAGGACCCAATTGTTGTCATGGCATCTGTTGCTTTTTTGTTCATGTGAGAGATCTATTGGAAGATTAGCTCAGTGAAATGCGTCTTGAGATCTTCAACTATTTGGTGATAGGGAAGCAACTTGTCATCCTTCATTTGATATTCATCCATAACTTGTTTGATAACCAATTGTGAATCACCAAGCACCAATAAAGTGAGAATATTCCATTGTATGGCCTGTCAAAGTCCAAGTACAAGGGCTTCATACTCTACAATGTTGTTGGTACAAGGAAACTATAATTTGAAAGATTTAGGGATGAGATCTCCTTTTGGTGTAACAAACAAGATTCCTGCCCCCGATCCTTTTTGAGTGAAGGATCCATCAAAATAAAGCTTCCATGGTGGACTCGGGGCAAGATTAAGGACTGATTCATTTGGAAAATATGTGATCAGAGGATGTTTACCATCAACAGGTGCTTCAGCTAATGGATCTACAATTACATGTCCTTTGATAGATTTTTGATCCACACAAACAATGTCGAACTCACTAAGGAGCATGACCCATTTTGTTGTATGACCAGTAAGAGCAGCGCGTGCCAGGAGATATTTGAGTGGATCAATTTTAGCAACAAGATGAATTTTATGATTAAGCATATAATGTCATAGCTTCTATGTACAGAAAACAACAGCCAAACATGTCTTCTCAATTAGGGAATAATTCAACTCATAGCCAATAAGAGTTCTGCTAAGATAGTAAATTGCTCGCTCTTTGCCAGTATCATCCAATTGTGCTAGGAGGGCTCCCAATGTGACCTTTGTAGCAGATATGTACAAAATTAGAGGATGACCAACAATAGGTGGTACCAACATGGGTGGATTAGCCAGATAGCCTTTCAGTTTCTCAAATGCATTTTGACACAAGCAATCCCACAAGAACTTGATATTCTTGCACAGGAGATGGGAGAACGGATGCACCTTGTCAGCCAGTTGTGACATGAATCTTTTGATTGATTGCATTTTTCCTTGTAAACTATGTAATTACTTCAATGTTTTGGGTGGTGGAATCTCTAGGATTGCTTTCACTTTCTTTGGATCAACTTCTATTTTGCGTCGTGACACAATGTATCCCAGCAGCTTACCAAACTGTACTCCAAAAACACACTTCTTACGATTCACCCTCAGTTTATACTTCTCCAATTGCTCAAAGATGGTAGTAAGGATAGGAATATGTGATTCCCTTGTTTTGGATTTTCCTAAAAGATCATCCACATAATCTTCCATGATGACATGCAAAAGGTCATGAAAGATGGTAGTCATTGCTCGTTGATAAGTGGCTCCGACATTTTTAAGACCAAAAGGCATCACCTGATAATAGAAGGTGCCCCAAGGAATTGTGAATGTGGTTTTGTGTTGGTCTTCTAGTGCTATCCTGATCTGATTGTAACCTGAGAAGCCATCCATAAGTGAAAACATTTCATGTCCTACCATCAAATCCACTATAATGTCAATATTAGGGAGTGGAAAATCATCCTTGGGACATGCAAGGTTTAGGTCTTTGAAATCAGTGCAGATGTGGATGTCCCTAGAAAGCTTACCTACTGGTATAATATTAGAAACCCATTCAGGATAATCAATTGGTCTGATTACTTCAGCATCCAACATCTTCTGAAGTTCTACTTTGACTACCAATGTGACTTGTGGATGCATTTTGCCAAGTTTCTGCTTAACAGGTTTTACACTTGGATCTATAGCAAGATGATGCATGACAAGATCTATATTGAGCCCGAGCATGTCTTTGTAGGTCTAGGAAAAGTTTATTTTGTGTTTATGCAAGAATGTTGTCATGTTTTTCTTTTCTTGATCGCTAAGATAAATTGTAATATAGGTGATATGTGGATCTTCTTATGTGCCTAGGTTGATTGGAATAGTATCTTCAATGATCATAGAGGACATTTCTAGTTCTGAAGATATAAATGGAAAGTTAGCCTCTCCTTCCTCTAGCACCTCAGACAGGTTTTCACTAGAGGAAGCATCCTTTATTTTATCTTTTTTGTCATCTAAAGGTGTCTGCGAGAGGTTTTCACTAGAATATGTATTTTCATTTTTATTATTTTTATTATCTTTTTCACTTTTGTGACTGAGAGAGTTGACTTGGCTACCGAAGTAGGCTTGTTCATTGTAGTGTATCTGATGTTTGTACTCTTAGAGATTCTTAAGTCCAAAGAGGGCTAAAATTGCCTCATCTGAATCACATACATCCAAAGTTGGTGGTGAGTCTTGCTTATCCTAGTCAATTAATTTGGGGTTTGTGAGGGGTAAATGAGGGGATGAAAGGTCGGCTTGGGTGATAGTGAAGACATGGTGATTTTCATTTAGGTCATCTTCAATATATTGGAAAGGAATTTTGAAGAACTCTTCCTCAGTGTCTGAATCTGAGGTAGCTAGACAATAATCCGTAGCGAAGTTAGTCTTAGTCTCTACGAAACCCAATCCATGTCCTTGAGGATAGCCATTAGCTGTTATGATCTTCTTCTTACCTATTTCATTAGCTCCAAGGCTAGTACCATGATATCCCATGCTTTCGACAATGGGAGTAACTTTAGGATACTTTCCTTTGGGGAAAATTACAGGTCATTCTTCTTCATCATTATAGAGCCAATCAAGGACACTATATTCCATGTGTTCATCTGATAGGGACCCCCAATGTTCAAAAATAGTTGACTTGCAGTGCATAAGAACTTTATCTTTGGAGTGGGGTAATGGTGATGGTCTTCAATAAGACTTTGGAGACAAAGGGAGTTTCCCAATACATAAAGCACTTTAAAATTTATACTCTCCCATGCCTTGATCTGTAAATGTGGCCTTTGCTTCAGATGAGGAGGGTTTGTCTTTAGTAGCTTTGTCTTCAATAACTTTTTCCTTTCATTTGGATTGCTTAGCTGGTGTTTTTGATGTCTTTTCTGGAATAGGGGTTTCTTGATTGAAATGTCGGCCAAACTCATTCAACAGACAATAATTAGCTTGTTTGCCCTCCAATCTCTTGTAGTATTGAAAGGGCTCAGGATCTCCAGGAATTGTGATTTCTCTACCATGATGTGGGAATTTTAGACATTAATGATAGGTAGAGGGTACACCTTTGATAGCGTGTATCCATGGACCTCCCAACAAGATGTTATAAGGTAGATCTAGATCCAGTACATGGTAAACAGTTTCAATCAGGGTCGGGCCTACTTTTAAGGGTAGTGTGATCAAACCCTTGCTTTCTCGTTCTCGATCATCATAGGCTTTTATTGTGATTCGTTTGTCTGCATCAATGAGGTCCTCAGAAAGACTGATATTATGAATCATTTTTAATGTGCATAAATTTAAGCCAAATCCACCATCTATGAGGACTCATTTTACTCTTGTGGAGTAGATTTTTCCTTCTATATGGAGGGACTTATTATGATGAGGATCAGGACCACCAAAGTCCTTATCAGTGAAGACTAGATGTTCTTGTACCGCTAGGTTCCCTATCATAGCTTTGAATTGTGCAGCGTTGATGTTCTCAGGGACACGGGATTCATTTAGAGCTTTATCAAGGATTTCTTTGTGAATTGGTGAAGTTGTCAAGAGCTCTAGAATTGAATATTTGCACAGGTGTCTTTCATAACTGGGCCAATAAGTCAAAGTGCAAAGCAGGTCAAGCAGTAGTAGATGGTGTAGCTAGTGGATTTGCGAATGTAGAAGGTTTATCAGTAGCTTGAACAGTGACTCTGGGTCTACGTGTAGCAGCATTACAATCAGCATCTTTGAGGATTATGGTATTAACATGTGTGTCAGATTCTTCAATGCGGCCATAAAGAGAGTCAAACCCAAAGATATCATTTTCACTTAAACTCCCACATGTTCAATCATGGCCTGTAATAGTATTGGTAGAATAGTCATATGGGATTGTGTTTGACACATTGTTTTGATTGTGAGGTGGGAAGGGTTGATTGTAGACTTTGAGTTTCGCATTAGATGAGGATGCATTCTGACCTTCAACTTCAATTTTCCCATCCTCAATGAGATCTTGCACAAAGTGTCTAAGCTTCATGCATTTCTTGGTATCGTGCCCCTTGATGTGATGATAATCACAATACTCATTATCTCTATACCAAACAGGTTTAGGTTGATTCTCATCAAAAGGTCGAGTATTTGGGTAAACTATCATTCCTTGATCTGCAAGTTGTTTGAAGATCACATCTAGAGGTTCTGCTAAAGCTGTGAATTGTAGCCATTGTTGATTGTCATTATTATTGTTGTTGTTGTTGTTGTTGTTATTGTAGTTGTTGTGAGGAAACAAGAATGATTGATTGCGCGGTTGTTGATTATTGTTCTGATTATTCTGATTCTGATTGTTGTTCTGATTGTTCGGATGTTGATTCTGATTTTGGTTGTTGTTGCGATACTGATTTTGATTCTGATTGTTATTGCGATTGTTTTGATTGTTATTGTTGGATGATTGAACATTTTGAACATGCTTGGCATCATTCACTCCATCATTGACAACTCCTTTATTTTTACTCCAAAATTTTGGTTTATCATTATTGGAAGGAGTATAATGTTTGATGCTACCTCTTTGCAAAAGGCCATCTTCAATGTCTTTTCCCTTCTTGACAAGGGATTCAAAGGTGTTAGGTGAAGCCATTTTCATTTGGAAGGACATCTCATAGATTAAATTCTTTGTGAAGATGTCAATCAAGTGACTATTAGGTATTTTCCATGGCATGTGATTCGCAATACGTCTCCATCGTTGTAAGAAACTAGCAAAGGTTTCTCCATTCTTTTGTTTGGTATTGCATAAATCGCTGAGTGTTGCTTGATGCTCAATGTTATATGAATATTCTCCAACAAACTTTTCTGCAAGATTAGAGAAGGTAGAGATTGATCCATAAGGAAGAGTCATGAACCATTCCAAGGTTGTGCCTCCAAGACTCCTAGTGAAGAGTCTTTTTAAGTAATTCTCGTTATAGGCGACCTCTTGACACACAATGTAATACTCTTTGAGATGTTGTAGAGGACATGTTTCACCTTTGTATTTTTCAAACTTGGGCATCTCAAAGTTTGGTGGGAATGGTTGCATCATGATAGACTTGTCAAACGGATAGGGACAAATATCTTCAAAAGAAAACTTCTTCTTGCCCCCATTTTGTAATCCTTGTACAATGTTCTTGAGCTTGTTGAATTGTTGGGTGAAGTCTGGAGTATTCTGTGTGAAAAACAGGGGTACATAACCTCTGCCTCCTCCAAATTGTGCAGCTGAAAAGCTCGTGGAGGTCATACCAATAGTAGGAGGAGGCATATATTGATAGGCTCGTGATGCATTGGTTGCAGATGTTTTTGCCCCCAATGTTTGAAACAAAGATGAAGACAAGGGCATGGAAACCTGCCCTATGTTATTGACATTAGCCCTTGCTCCTTGAGTCATTGTCGTTTGAGTGCTATTATGTGTAGTATTGTTTGCAAAAGCGCTTATGATCTGTTGAATTTGTTTAGGTGTCAATTGGGGTATTGATGTAGTTGTTGACATAGGTGCTGATATAGGTACTGATGTGGGAGGTTCGCTAACAGGTCCCTTACCAGTGTCATGTGATGATGTAGCATTTGAAGTAGAAGTCATGGCTGCGGTAGCAGTAGCAGCGGCTTTGATGACATTTTGGGTAAGAAGTGTTTCATCGAAGTCAACAGGAACTTTGACACCATTATGAATAAGATTCAAGAATATTTCATCACTGTTATGCATAATGGCCTTCTCAGCCATTTCCAAGTTGTATGGGTCTCTAAGGAAGTCATTCACTTGGGTGGGTCTTTCTTCTTGGTCCACCAATTCAGTTTCTTCAGGCACTTCCTCAGCTCGTACCCAAGTTCCTTGAAAGTATTGAGTGGCAAATGGATTCTCCTCATGGGTAACAGTGTTGATTGTTGTTCGCCTCATGTGTCTAGCTTGGGATCGAGTGACAACCATACAATGGTAGATTTAGAAGAATGGAAGACAAGGAGATGTAAGAAATGAAATGGAGCAAAGATCTTTGATCATGAATTTGATTGATTGATTGATTGATTAAAGATTGATTGATTTGATTGATTGATTTGACTGATTGGATTTGATTGATAATTGAATTAAAGGTTTTTGGAACAGAACCTAAGCATGTCAAAACCTTATGATGATACAAACACAAAAGGATTTAAAGTAATACATGTTCTACTTGAAGATGGACTTGTGATCTCAAGCAAAATGGGACATCACTAAGGGATTTAAATCACTTGAGACAGACTGATGGTCTACAAGCAATGTTGTGTTTGTTTAAGGATGAAGGTTTGTGATACTTTGATTAAGGTCTTTCAACCTAAATATTTGATTTGATTTGATGGTTTGATCTAATGCTCCAAGAGAAGGAAGAATGACGATGGAAGAATAGAAGAATGATCCGGAAGCAAGGTGTTATCTAATCATATTGCTCAATGGTAACAAAAGCACTGTTGATTGAAAACTTCACCATAAAATTGCAAACTTTGTTATTGTGGAGGATTTTGTCAATTTTCTCACGATGTTCAATCTCTTGTTTGATAGATGTTGCAATATGTTGATATTACTTGGATTTATTGGTGGTTTCTTTTTGCTCTCTAAGGATCGGAGGTGTTGGGAGCTTAACCTTCTTATGTTTCTTGAAATTGGTCATGTCATGGAAAATCTAATTTTGGCTGAATGAATGAATAATCTAGGACAAATGATTCAAGGGTCCTATAGAAGGTCAAATTTTGAGTATCTTGACAAATTGAGAAACTCACTGTTTTAAAGCGGAGACGACAGTCTCAGACGTAGTCGACGATCTTTGTAGACGGTGATCTACGCAGACGGTAATCTACGCAGACGATGGATCCAGAGCGGAGACGGTCGACTGTAGCTAAGGTAGTGTGTTGAAATTCTGAGCAGATTTTTGACCTTCAGTCTAATTTTAGGCAAATTTGTTCAATGGCAAGAACTAATTTCAGCACAGGCAAACCAGAAAATAACAAACACATATCTCAAAACAATCCATCAAGGGACAAAGCAACCTTGAGGGATACTAGCAAATGTGACATTAGGAAATCTTGATTCAACTTGTAATATCTCATTTGTGTATGTTCAAGTGACTCTTTCAAGCCACTTATGTTTTTGCTAGGTCTGGCACAATGAAGACAGTTCAAACAGCAGCTACCTTAGGAATTTGGCTTCACATGAAATATTATAGGCCCATTGCTTGGTATTCCTTCAGCTCACACAACATGTCACCCCTGGAAGGGCGCCTGTGTTTTTGTCTTTTGCCAGGTATTGTTGTCGTGCTACAAAGATCTCTTTTGCAACACAATACCCTGGGACACGTATGATGGGAATCTTGGGGGGAGAATCTTCCCTCCCCTTGCACTATAATAAGTCACCGTTCAGAGGTGAATAGGGTAGGCTACTAATTTATAGTTGCTAGAAAGGTTTTGTGGCATCCCTGCAATCAATTTGTACGACGTGAGACACTTAAGTCTCTAGTTCAACCATGTCAATATGCTGAGGATATTCACTCAGTATGGACTACCATTAAATATGACCCACCTGAGCTTGAAGGGATAAAGAGGACCTTTGGGTCACACTTTATTTCTATACCGACTGAAGGGATTATCGATTTGAGTTCGTCCTCTAAAGGGGAAGCGCACCCTCTAGATAGGCTTCTCTAGAAGCTTGATTAAGCTAAGCTTTCTCTTCACCCAAGATTCATGAAGGCGAGGGGAGAGGATACGGATATAACTTAATCATAGTGTCACTTATGTTAAATGGTTTTAATCTAATGACATATAGCTCAAAAAAAGTGTTGAGAAACACTTCTTCAAACACACCAAGAAATGTTCATTCCAAAATTGAACTTAATTAAAGCAAACTATGTGTTTTCTACCTAAGCAAAAGACACAATAGTGTGATTAAACATACAAGTTCAATTTGTTTCCCACACAGCAAAGAGGAAATCTTGTAAAGGTGTGTTCATTTACCTTATGTCATTCAAGATTGATGAGGTTCATTCCTTTAACATTCAAGATTGAGTGATTTTTTGTTTTAAACAACATGTATTCCAAGACAAATAATTAATCATACAAGTTCATTTTAATAATCTGTTAAAATCATCAGGGAACCTGCGTGAAATTCATTAGTAGTTTAGAATTTCAGATATTAAATGCTGCAAAAAATCACAAAACTCAGAAAACTCACAGATGGTGAAGTGTCACAAACGGTGAACTGCGCAGACAGTGATCGACGAAAATGGTGAAATACCTGCATAGATGACAAAACATGCACAGTCAGATTCTGTTGAAAAAGAATAGACTTAATCAAACTTAAAAATAATACTTTTATCAAATTAGACAGCATTTAACTCTTACAAACTGTGTTACTGTCAAAAACCCAAGAGTTAAAAATGCTAAAAGTTGATAAAAAGCAGTTTAAAAATAAAGTTTTATAAGTCTTTTTCTGCACAGGCGGAGACGGTGGAACAAAGGCACAGACGACCGAGTTTCATAGACAGCCGAGAAGCGCAAGCGGTAATCTATGGAAACGGTGACTCTAGAGCGGAGACGGGTATGCGTGAAATTTTTCCAAACTGTGAAAAATCTGCAAGAAATGTTAGAAAACAAGGGACGTGGGTCCCACCGGGCATGCCAAAATGTACATGCTAGAAACCTACCTGTTGGGAGCACGCTAAGATATGCAAACGTTAGAGAAATACAATCAATAAGTCACACTAACATGTCTAAAGCATACTACAAAAATAAGAAACTCCATCATGACCTCCGATGAGCTGAACAAGGGCACCCAAGACCTTGTTGATTTTCTCTTAGAGAGGTGTGTGGGTGTGCTCTCCCAACACAATATATTAATCCCACTATGATTGATTGGTGGATGAGACTAAAATGCAAACTAATGGATGGATGAAGAACTCAAGAACAAGTATGAAGAACTTGTCTCAAGCTATTCATCATATGCATAAAAATGATGTAAACTATACTAAGAATGATATGAAAGATCTAATGAAAGGAAACTAAGTTCATTCCATTAATCCTAGCATGTAATATCTAGATTCAACTATGAACTAAAGCATGAACATGAACAATGAACTAAGAATTCTAAAGTTATTTTAACATAATAACAATGCATAAAAAGGAGATGAATTGCTCTTGACAAAGGCCTCTATTTATAGATTTTTTGGAGGAGAGAGAGCTTGGATGAGGTGGAGCTCATGTGGCATCCACATAGGTGCCACATGAGGGACACATAAGCCATGCAAGAATCCCACTTTGCTCACACATGTGTGAGCAATTTTGGATGTGATGGGTCAAAGTGTACTTAAAGTACACATGTGAAGGATCTTGTAAGAAGGTGTAAGAGGGTGTAAGAGTTTTGGGCCAATAGAACACTTTTAGAAAGTGTAAGAAGGTGTCATCATG